>PVJH01031396.1:0-23798 GCA_004026705.1 Nesogale talazaci
GAAAAAAAAAAAAAAAAAAGGGATGAGGGAAAAAAAGTGGTAAGCCTTCAACCTGCCAAAGGCAGAAAACCTTTACGACCTGGAAAGACAAGGTAGTCCCATCAGTTCTAGTTCTTCCCTGTATGTCAAGCGTAACCTGTCACTGTACAGTTTGATTCATGTCAACGCTCCCGTGTTCCAGACTAGAAGTGTTCCTTCCAGAGGGGCGTCCTGGCTGTCCACATATGTTTTTCATGGAAGCAGATTGCCAGGTCTTTCTTCGGTGGTACCAGGGGGTAGGTCTGACCACCAACCTTTCTGTTAGTGCTCAGTCACAAACGGTCTGTCCTACCCAGGACCTCTCTATTACACACGCCTCATGGATGGACGCCATTAGGGTTAGCAAAAAGAGCCCAGGGAAATGTAGCACGCTGCTCTCTCATACACGGACGGCACCAGCAGTGGATCGTCCTCAGAAATGGAAGAAAAAGTGTCAAGTCCTCTCCCTTCGATGTCCCCCGCACTCCCTCCCTCCCTCCCTCCCTCCCTCACTGCCATCGAGTCGGGTCCTACTCAAGGGAACCCTGTCTGAGGACAGAGTCCAATGGCCCCTGTGGGCGTCCCACCCTGTGCACCTCTACAGGAGTGTCTGGTGGTTCTAAACTGCGGACCCTGCAGTCAGCAGCCCCACCAGTAACTTGCTACGCCAGTAATACAGATCTCCCAGTCTCTGGAGTCTGAGAAGGAGGAGATGGTCTTTATACCTTCTCCTGAGACGGAGAAGGCAAAGAGCAACACAAGTTCCGAGTGCAGGGCTGCTCATTTCATTTAAGGTCATAAACAGTGGGGCCTCAGAAACCTTCTTGATAATTCATAAACAACAGAGACCATGTGAGGGCCAATCTGTCAGTGGGTGGGTGGGGATTCTCCGACTAAGTCGTGCTATTAGACAAGGCTCCCAATGAAAGGAATGCTAGCTTACCTGGAATACCAGTTTGTAATCCTTGACAAGATCGATGCTCAGAAGATCATTTTTAAGATGGGACGGAAAAATTAAGACATCATAGCAATGTTTGTCCACCGCAAAGACTTTATCATCAATGTGCAATACAGATTGGACTTTATGATAACCTTTTCTTCTCAAATTGCTATAAACTTCTTCAGGGCTATAAATGTACAACATGGGGTTGTGATTACAAATACAATACTTTGGAACTTATTTAGCACCAAGATCTCTTTCCTACAACAAAGAACACTATCAACTCTATATAATGTTTCAAAAGTAACTTACAATATTAGCCAACAGTAAGTTAAAAGATAATTAGAGACATAAAAAGTTGACTGTCGCATTTCCATGATAAGGTCCTGAGCTAAACACTATCCCCCAAGCACTACTTGGACTCCACATCATCCTTCAGAAAGGGTAATCTGACTTATCACATTGGGAGGGGTTTTTAACAAGCATACCTGATTTTACAAGTATTTATCCAAGCATAAAGTGGCAACGTGGAGGCCCGCAGTTCCTGTTTTCTAACTGTCTCTGGAAGAATTTGGTAAATTGAAAGGGCATCATGTTTGATTCGATATCTTGCCAAAGACGCGGCCAATTTTGTCTTAAAACTAGAGATAAATGAAAAATCCATTTGGGTGACAAATGCATTTGAAACAAGATGATCACTTTTCCCACTAGAATGCTAAATAAATTTCATTCTCCCGTAATTCAACTTTGATTGAAGTAAAAATCAAAGTGGTCTGGTGTTGTAGCGGGTTATGCCTTAAGCTACTAGCCTCAAGGTCAGTGGTTCAAACCCAACTAGACCCTCCCAGGGAGGCATATGAGGCTGCCGTAAAGATTTACAGCCTCAGAAAGCCAAGAGGGCAGTTCTCTGCCCTATCGATCTGTGATGCAGAGAATGATTTAATATGCTTTTATTGTCAAAGCCTTTAATACTCCCACCAAACAACCTTTATTTTCCTGATGGGGCTGGGTAAGAAGTGTGTGTGTGTGAAATACTGACTGGATGATCTGATTCAGCTGTGAGAACTGTTAACAGAGTTACATGTGATGGCCAACTGCCTGGGTCTAAAAGAAGGCCTCCCCAACAAAGGCAGCTTGCCCTCTCTACCAACAAGAGAGAAGAGCTGCTAGGAGCACATCCTCGGGACCTCGAGGCCCCTGGGCATTGAGCATCCTGGGTCCAGGAGACACTGTGACACCAGAGGTGGGACAGAGGAGCCACAGCAGCAGGACCAGGAGTCAGTGCATGAGACACAGGAGGGGTCTTATGGCTGCAAACTTTCCCCCAACAATGAACACAATAACTGAAGTTTGGGTGTATGCCTAACATGTAAAAATATTTTCTTCATGCCAAAAGGTCATTGAATCCTCAACAAATTGCTTGAATGTTCCATAAAATAGATGGAACCAGACATGATACTAGCAACACTTTGGGAGCCTGTGACCTTGGTATAAGTCTTCTCAGGAGACTGGCTGTTGTTAGTGTGTTTTCTCATGCCACAACAACGTGAAAGGCAGAACTGGAGCCCCACTGAGCGTGTGCTGACAATGACTACGCTGGCTACACTGAGCATCTGACGGACTGGCACTAGCTTAATTAGCCTTCTCAATAACATTACTAGCCCCAGGACTGGCTTCCTCTTCATCTAGGGTAAAAAGAAAACAAAAACCTGGTAAAAGGTGGGGTTTTTAATCATTTTATTGGGGGTTCATACAACTCTTATCACAATCCATCTATCCATCCATACATTGTATGTCAAGCATATTTGTACATTTGTTGCCCTCATCATTCTCAAAGCATTTGCCCTTAATATCAGTTTCCCATTTTTTCTCCTCTTTCCCCACCCCTCCCCCTCTCATGAACCCTTGGTAACTTATAAATTATTATTGTGTCATACCTGACACGTTCTGATGTCTCCCTTCACCCAATTCCTTGTTGTCCATACCGCAAGGAAGAGGTTCTAAGTAGATCCTTATAATCAGTTCCCCTTTTCTACCCCAATTTCCTTCCACCCTTCCGGTAATCGCCCCTCTCACCACTGGTCCTGAAGGGATCATCTGTTCTGGGTTCCCTGTATTTTCTGTTTCTAACTGTATCAGTGTACATCCTCTGGTCTAGCCATATTTGTAAGGTAGAATTGGGCTCATGATAGTGGGGGGAGAGAGTGGGAGGGAAGAAGCATTTAGGAACAAGAGGAAAGTTATTTATTTATTGCTACACTATACCCTGACTGGCTCGTCACCCCCCTGCAACCCTGCTGTAAGGGGATGTCCCATTACCTACAGATGGACTTTGGGTCCCAAGCTGTTGTCTTCCTCATTTACAGTGATACCGTTTTTGGTTCTTTGATGCCTGATACCTGATCCCTTTGACACTTCATGGTTACACAGGCTGGTATGCTTCTTCCATGTGGGTTTTGTTGTTTCTGAGCTAGATGGAGGCTTGTTTACCGTCAAGCCTTTAAGACCCCAGATGCTATATCTTTTGATAGCTGGACACCATCAGCTTTCTTCATCACATTTGCTTATGCACACATTTGTCTTCAGCAATCATATCAGGAAGTTGGGCACACAATGATATAATTTTTTTGTTCTTTGATGCCTGGTAACTGATCCCTTCAACATCTCGTGGTCACAGAGGCTGGTGTGTTTCTTCCATGTGGACTTTGTTGCTGCTTCAAGACTTTAAGACCCTGATAAGAGTTTTATCTTTACCAAAATACTTCAGTTTATTAGGTATTCACTTTCAAAATGATTTCTCAGCCATTTGGTAATAAATTGAAGTATTTTGGTAAAATTCTATCGACAAATAATCAAGACATATTAAGCAATACTAAAATTCAGTCATAAAATGAGCAGATTGAACTAATTGAACACATCAGGTGTCTAGTGTGTTGAAGTCACTTTATAAGCAATTGTTTAATAAATATATCATTTTTGTGACAAAGACCCCCCCCAAAAAAAGTTTTATCCTAAGTTTATTATGTGTTTTTTCCCAGTTTGCCAAAATTGGATTTGTTTGTTTTTTTAAATCATTTTATTGAGAGCTCATACAACTCATCACAATCCATCCATCCATCCATTGTCTGCCAAGCACAGTTGTACACTGGTTGCTATCATCATTCTCAAAACATTTGCTTTCTACTTAAGTCCTTGGTATTAGCTCTTCATTTTTCCCCTCCAGCCCTGCTCCCCCTCCCTAAAAAGTGGGTTCTTAACACTATTAATAGTCTTGTGATTTTTTTCATCTGATCCATGCTAGATATCTTTTTCTTAAGCCTTGTTCATGAAACTAGGTGAATAAGTAATAGCTATTTTTTTGAAGTTTATGTAAGTAGTCAAACTATTAGTGATTTTCATGGATTCACATATGCTTAACAAGTTGGAACCTGCCAGTCTAGTTTTCAAATGTAGCTTGATCTTAAAACAGAATTTTTCACTGTTCAAGACTCCTTGGGAAGGGATTCAAGTTATTTCTTAATGCTCTTCTCCCTTCTTAGCTCTTACCATATAGACTCGAGGATAAGCCAACCTGAATATTTTGTGGCAATGTTACCACAAAAACTGCATTAAAAATGTGCTGAAAAACTTGGCTTATACTCAAGTATATACGGTACCTCCTTGTTGTCTGTGTACAATTCTACCAACAAAAATAATAACATATTTTTGAAATGCTGATGGCAGCATATAAAGTATGAGTAATACAACTGATGAATGGATTGTCATAGGATTTATGAGAGTTCCCCCCAAAAATGATTAAAAAATAGTAAGACAACAACAACAACAATGACAAAAAACCCACTAGCACTGGGTTCACATATACATCTTCATTTTTGCAATTACCTGCTAAGAAGGTTTTCTACTTCATGAACTTCTGATATGGTGTCTTCACTGTCAGAAAGGAGACGAGGCTGGAATTTTCTATCTTGAAAATCATACAGCATGACAAGAATAAGGCTGCTCAAATGATCCGGCTACCAAAGGGACACACAGAGAAAGGGGCACAAAGAACCTCTAGTAGCAATATTGTCCATCCGAGACTTGTGTCATAAGTGAGATGATATGCGACTGTTTTTTTTAGGCATCACTGCCCTCAGGTGGTGGGAGTAGGAGGCCCAGCCTTTGCTCCTGGGAGCCGGAATTGAACCTCCGTCCCAGTGGGCCGCAGTCCCGCGCACAACCACTACGCCACCAGGGCTCAGCCGCGACTGTTTTTAAAGCGTCCCGATGGATTTGCAGACAGAGAAGGTCTTCAAAACACACACACACACACACACACACACACACACACACACACAAATACACACACATGTTGAAATAGAACTTTCCAACAATATCATTTCTGGCATGTTCATTAAGATGAAAGAAAATCCAGGACACGGTCAATGCCAGAAGTAGGAATGAGTTAAGAAAACACTGTGACGAGGTCTCACAGCGTGAAGCACACTGGCTGTTACGTAAGCTTCAAGGCTTTTGAAAAAGGCTTTTCAAATGATCATCGTAGTCCAGCTGATGATAGAAAAGTGGTCTACTTACTATTGTGGTACTTGGGAAGATATAACTGTCTATCAATATGCTTTCCAAAATATCTTGATCTGCAAGAGAAGGGAGATGTCTGTTATTGGAAAGGCCAACCTGGAAAACAGAAGTTTTGGAATGAAATCCGCTTTGTAAACAAAACCACATTATACTTTCCCGTATATCTAAGCTACATTGCAATTCTTGATAAAGACTTCAATTTTAATGTTAATGGTGAATTTTTTTTTAAAAAAAGTATGTTATTGGGGGTTCTTACAGCTCCTATCAAAATTCGTAATTTGGACTGAGCCCCGGTGGCATAAGTGGTTGAGTGTGGGACTGTGGCCCACAGGCTTGGTGGTTCAAATCCAGCGGCAGCTCTCAGGAGCAGCACTGGGTAGCGCCCACGACCACCAGAGGCAGTGATGTCCCCCCTCTAAAAATCCGTATATTTATTGTGTCAAGCACATTTGTACATAGGTTGCATAATTACTTTCTAAATAGTTACTTTCTATTTTGAGCCGTTGGTATCAGCTTTTCTTTCTATCCCTCCCCACCCCCATGACCTCTTGGTAAATTATAAATTATTATTTTCCTATCTTATACTGACTGCTGTCCATCTTCACCCAGGTTTCTATTGCTTATCCCTGTGGGTGTAGGGGTTATGTTTCAATCATTGCGATCGGTTCTCCCTTCCTCTCCTCCTATCCCCCCCACACGAATGGTGAATTTTTTCTCAGCTTTTTGGAATCTCCAATCCTCATAACCCTGACTCCATATGGACTCATAGCTAAAGACAGATGTATTGATCTGAATGGTCAAAATGTGTAGGGAAAGAATTTTGATCTGCGCTGACAACAAATGAGTGCATAAGCAAATGTGGTGAAGAAAGTTGATGGTGCCCGACTATCAAAAGATACAGCATCTGGGGTCTTAAAGGCTTGAAGGTAAACAAGCAGCCATCTAGCTGAGAAGCAACAAAGTCCACATGGAAGAAGCACACCAGCCTGTGTGATCATGCGGTGTCAAAGGGATCAGGTATCAAGCATCAAAGAACTAAAAATTATATTATAAATAAGGGGGAATACAGATTGGGGACCCAAAGCCCATCTGTAGGCAACTGGACATCTCCTTACATAAGGGTTGCAGGGAGGAGATGGGCCAGTCAGGGAGCAGTGTAGCATTGATGAAACATACAACTCCTCTAGTTCCTAAATGCTTTCTCATGATCCCAACTACCTTACAAATCCGGCTAGACCAGAGGGTGTACACTGTTACAGATAGGAACTGGAAACAGGGAATCCAGGACACACGACCTCTTCAAGACCAGTGGTGAGAGTGGCAATACTGGGAAGATGGAGGGAAGGTGGGGGGAAGAGGGCTCTGATTATAAGGATCTACGGGGGGATGGACGACAGAAAAGTGGGTGAAGGGAGACATTGGACAGTGCAAGATGTGACAAAATAATAATTTATAAATGATCAAGGGTTCATGAGGAAGCATCGGAGTGGGGAGGGAGGGGTAAAATGAGAAGCTGATACCAAGGGCTCAAGTAGAAAGCAAATGTTTTGAGAATGATGAGGGCAACACATGTGCAAATGTGCTTGACCCAATGGATGGATGGATGGATGGTGACGAGGTGGATGAACCCCCAATAAAATCATAAAAAAAGAATTCTGATCTGCAACTTATGTTCTTTGGACTGTGCCCAGCCGTTTCTTCCTGAGCAGCCTGGTTTGGTAGGGCTCTCCTGACCGGCATCTTTGTGGGAGCAGCCCACCAGGTCTCTTCCTTTTGTTCAGCCATGCCGTTCGGTGGGATTGCACCACCGACCTCTCGGTGAATGGCCAAAGCATGTCTTTCACCTCTGAAAGCCCTGGCGTGTGCTCCAAACCACGGTGCAAGCTTCACCTGAGAGTTTGGCTCTCAACCCATGGAACATGCAGAAAAAGACACAGGTTGGAACATACAAGAAACCCTGTTGGAGACAACGTAAGTACAACAACAACCACCACCCCACTGCCTTCAGCTCCACGGTAACACAGAGGAGCCCCGCAGGGCAGAGGAGGACTGCGCCACTGTAGGCTTTCCCCGCCGGAAGTAACTCTTCCCAGAAGCAGACTGCATGTCTCTCTGTGCCCCTCTGAGGGACTGGTGGGCATCACCCTTCCTCTCTTGGCAGCAGACAGCTTTAACCCCTCCGCCACCAGGGGGGCCTTGATAAAAACACATCACCCAAAAGGGGAGTTAGTCTCCATTTCTTGCTGCATCAGAGCTTTACTTCTTCATCGCCTCGTAGTCTTAACCCCTTCCAGTAGAGGGATAATAAAGGGGTACCGCTAACAGACAGCAGGGACCTTAGTGACATGAGCCTCCGTCCCCAAGGCCCTGAGGTAAGGAAGGGCTGGTGAGAGGGCGGGCCACAGACAGGACACACTGGGGAGCTCTGTCCCCCAAACCGTCCTCGATGTCACCTGTCTCAGGGGAGGTGACTCAGGTGTCCCCATTGCATTGAGTTTGTGGACGTGTCTTTGATGCAAGTCTTACTCCAAGTGTGGGGAGCTGGGGTCGACCTGTGAAGGCCACCTCCTCCCAGTCTAGAAAGCGCTCATTATGTACCGAGCTGCTGATCTCAACGACGACAGTTCAATACCAACAGCCACTCTGCGGCAGAAAAATGAGGCTTTGTGCGCTGGCAGATATTTAGAGCTGTGGAAACCCGCAGGGGCAGTTCTGCTCTGCCCTTTGGGGTAATTATGCATCAGAATCGAGGGGATGGCAGTAGGTCCAGCTGACAACAATTCCACTTCCTTGGGAACAACCAGGCCCAACCCTCCCAAATCCACAAGAGCTGGCCTGCTGTTTGTGAGCGGTTCGGGATCTGCCTCCAGTGGCTCTGGGGGAACTGGACCCTGGAAATTCACCGGACCCACACAAGAGCCAGTCAACTCCCCGCTAGGGAAATGTAGAACTGGGACTTCGAGTTCATGAGTCTAAATGAAGAAGTTCAAAAGCTAGGACATAACAACAGCACTTTCCCCCACAGCGATGGCAGGTGCCGAGCAAAAAAAGGGGAGCCGGTAGTAAGGAAAGAGGAGAGAGATCGGGGGCTGGAGACACAGAAGAAAGAGTCCTGACATCTTCCCCATTCCTGGTTTCATTCTCTTCCTAAACCTCAGCTAAACACCTGGCCTTGAGTGGCAGGAGATCTCCTCGCCCCATACGAGAAAGTCCTGCAAAGCGCAAGCCACATGAAGCTGGCTCCCACACTTGCAAGCGAACATTCTTCATGAAAACACTCTGGGTTTTATCTTTCCTCATTTAGTTACTTTCCTTTTTAAAAGAAATCCTCAGCTATAAGGGATTAATGGAAGTAGGGGAGACTGAGGCAGGCCCAGTTATAGCAAACATGCAGCGGGGGTGGGCGTGGGACAGGTAGCCATCTGGACTTGACCTTGGGGAAAGTGAGGATCCTAGAGCCCCAGGTATGGGGTACAGCAGGAAGAAGACCTGGTCTGAGGGGCCCCGAGGGCCCAGTGAGGGAGGCTGCAGGGCCCGCACCCCTCAGTGCTGAGGAAAAGGCCCTTGGCTCAGTCCCCTTCAGCCCATGGCGTATCCGGCGTATCTGGGAGTCCCCTGGCCCCTTGAAAGGGCCTGGCAGCTGCTGCTGGTTGAGCTTCTGTTAGGAGCTTTATGCCAATGGCATGGGAGGGGGCGGCCTTGATGATCTGAGGCAGAGTTCCTTGGTGCCTGATGCAGCCACAGCAGATGCCACAGCCAGGTGGAGTGGACCAGGGTGGCCTCACGCTCAGAGCCTCCAGGGTGCCCGGCTTGACCTGGCACTGAGTCTTCACCACCTTGAAGAGTCACGTTCCAAGGGGCCACCAGCCACAAAGCTGATCCCCACGGATGCCTGGTCTTTTGGCCTGGCCCCACTCCACCAACTCCTCACCAGCCCGGAGTTGAACCAATGCCCCGTGGTGCTGTGGGGCTCTAGCCCAGCCACAGGGAGTGCTAGCCACCCAGAGCCACTGCGGCCTGCACAGAGGCGCCCAGCTCCCGCCTGTAGCTTCATCCTCCCCAGCGCCAGGCGGCTGAGCGCACAGTGCCCAAGCCGGGCCAGACTGCCAGCCACCATGGAGGCAGAGAGGTCAGCACTCAGGGCTCAGCTACACAGGAAGGTCTTGAGTTGGTCGCAGGTGGTGAAGTTGATGGCAGTGGCTGGCACCCTCATCACCAGGGGGGTTGGGCGGCCGCTCCTCGGGGTCCTGGCACCCTCGGGCCGGGGTGTCATGGAGAAGGAGATGGCCACCAGGCGGACCTTGGAGAGGGCTAGTGCCCTCCATGCCCTGGTTGACCCACGTGGGGCCTATCCTAACTCTAGGCCAGAGCTTGTGTGGCAGAGAGCCTGGACATCAACGGCCCCCAGGGACGCCACTTGGTGCAGAGTCCGTGAGTCTTGGCATAGTTCTTGCTGCAGCTCAGTCACTCCACACAAGCATTTCTGCTAAAATACAGTAGGGACTGAGTGTGTGTGATGTGAATTCTGGGACTAGCTCATTGGAAAAGAAATTTGCATTACTGGATCTTCTATCTGTTGTGGGGGGAGGGGGGCTGCCATTGCCATGCAGCCAGATACAGATCAGGAGAGAAGGTAGCTGGGTGTATATTATGGGGGAACGGGAAAGTGTGAAGAATCAGGAATCTTTGGGTCCTGCGCTGTCCTCAGAACAGTATGTTTGAGCCCCTTCTTATAGACACTGTGTCCATTCATCTCATCGAAGGTAATGCCTCCTGTTGTAGTCACTGTGTCGATCCATCTGGACAGCAGTACCTTCTGTCTCTTACGCCCTCTGGGGCCCAGGCCACTGCTTGTCCTATTCCTACATAAATGATGCTGCTCAGTGCAGTGGAGTCGGCTCAAATACAGGCACCCTCTTCCCAGCAGAAGGAAGCACTGCTCGGCCTGGGCCGTCTGCCCAAGAGTTGTTAGGATTTCAGTTTTCTGTACAATGATGTGGAGCCACTAGCTGTAGCCACTCGAGGGTCTTTGTCTTTCACTCCCCATCTCCTTCACCGAGTACAATGCCTTTCTCCAAGGACCGAGAGCTCCCAATAATGTGGTCAAAGTACGGGAGCCGAGGTCTCACCACCCACCGTCTAAAGGGCACTGGAATTATATTTCTGCCAAGAAAGATTTCTTTGTTTTTTGGGCAGTCCTTTCGATACTCTTCACCAACCCCATCATTCAAACGCGTCCGTTCTTAGCCAGTCTTCTTTAATTCACGTCCACCATTCACATGCTTAGGAGGTGAATGAAAATACTCTGGCTTGAGTCAAGTGTGCCGTAGCCTTCAAAGTGACAGCCGTGACAGTGCTTTAAAGAGTCTGGTGCAGCAGATGTGCCCAATGCAATAGGGTCTTTGCGTTCTTGACTGCTGGTGGATCCAAGTAAAATACAAAACGTGGCGACTTTTTTTTAGGCATCACTGCCCTCAGGTGGTGGGAGTAGGAGGCCCAGCCTTTGCTCCTGTGGAGCTGGAATTGAACCTCCATCCCAGTGGGCCGCAGTCCCGTGCGCAACCACTACGCCACCGGGGCTCAGCCCAAACGTGGCAACTTTTATCCTTTCTCCATTTATCATGAGGCTGTCTATTGACCCTGTTGTGAGAATTTCTTATCTCTCTACATTAAATTGTAATTTGTCTTGAAGACGGCAGTCCTTGGTCTTTAGCAGCAAGTGCTTCACGACCTCCTCTCTCTTAGCAAGCAAGAGTGTGCCATCTGCGTATCGCAGGTTGTTAATAGGCCTTCCTCCCCTCCTGGTTCTGCCTTTTTCTTCTTCATCTAAGCCAGCTTCTCAGATGATTTGTTTCACACCTCGATTGAACAAGTCCAATGAGAGGCTACAACTCAGAACCCCAGCTTTCCTAATTGTGAACCACGCAGTACCCCTGTGCTCTGGTCGGACAACTGCTTCTTGATCCACGTACAGGTTCCCTGTGAACAACAGTGAAGAGTTCTGAAATTTCCTTTCTCCTCAAGGTGACACCTGATTTGTTATGGACGTACTGATAGTTATTGGTGATGGAAATGGAAATGATGGAAACAAGGAGGAAGTCACTAGGCAGTAAACCTGGCCTTGGAGATAAAAATGAAGATGAAGATACAGATTGAGAACTCTGCAAGACCAACAACAACTTCACTGCAAAATCCTCTTCTCAACAACATACATTGGGGGCTGAGCTCTGGTGGCGTAGTGGTTTGTGCGGGACTGCGGCCCACAGGGTTGGCGATTCATATCCAGCAGCAGCTCTCCAGGAGCAAGGCTGGGCCTCCTACTCCCACCAGGGGGCAGTGATGCCCACAAAAAAATACATTGTGACGGTACATATTGGCCCCTAATAAACAGGAATCAAGTTGACTATATCTGCTAAGAGAAACGATGAAGACGTTCAATATCAGCAGACCAAACGCCGTTAGAGGCTGACTGGGGAAGAGATCGCTTATTGGTCACTTGTAAGTTCAGGTTGAAGTTGAAGAAAATTAAAACAAGTCCAGAAGAGCAAAAAAATGACCTTGAGCATATACCCACTGATTTTCGAGTCGCAAGAACAGAACAGATTTAAATCATTGCCTCCTAATAACAAAAGAGGTGACAGGCTGTGGGAGGACATCAAGAGCATCATGACCAAAGCAAAAGGTCGTAAAAACACATGAAAGAAGGAAAAGGCCCAAGTGGATGTCAGAAGAGACCCCAGAAGTTGGTTTTCATCACAGAGTAGGTTAAGGCTAAATTAAGAGTGGGACAAAAAATTCCAACGGGCAGTTTAACAAAGCAGAGTCAAATATTATAATGAAAGGTGCCAAGACCTGAAGTTAGAAAACCACAAAGGAGGAATATGCTTAGCAGATCTCAAACTGAAAGAACTGAAGAAAAAAAATTCGGGCCGCAAGTTGCAGTATTAAAAGACTCTATGGCAAAAGACTGAAAGAAAGCGTCCACGAAGTGTCTGTATCAAATTAAACCGCTAGACATTCCACCATTTCTGAAGGCAGCATATGATCAGAAACCAGGTACCCACAGGAAGAAATTCAAGCTGCACTGAAAGCATTAGCCAAAAACAAGGCTCCAGGAGTTGATGGAGTGCCAACTTAAATGCTTCAACAAGCTGATGAAGCAGTAAGAAGCACTCACTAGTCTACGCTGAGAAATTTGGAAGACAGCTACTTGGCCAACTGACTGGAAGAAGTTCATGTTTGTGTCCGTTCCAAAGAAAAATGACCCACCAGAAAGCAGAGATTGTAGAGTAATATCAATATTATCACATGCGAGTACAATTTGGCTGAAAACATCTCCACAGTGATTGCAGCAGTACATTGATTGGAAACAGCCAGAAATTCAAGCTGGCTTCCGAAGAGGATGTGGAAGATGGGCTGTCACTGCGAATGTCGGAGGGATCTTGGCTCAAAGCAGAGAATACTCAGGATCAGCAGAGTACTTCTGCCAAGCTTCACTGATCGAAGGGGAAGAAGTGGCTAAAATGTGGGCTCTGGAGTCAGGAAACCTGACTCTGAAGTCTAACGACTGCCCTGTCTAGCTCTTTAGCATCAAGGAGGTCTGATCTGTTTATACCTGAATTCTTTCCATTAGTTAAGAATTTCATCAATGGCAACAGTGCCCACACCTCGTGGGGCTGTTATGTGAAAAGTTTCTTGGAACAGCAATTAATTGATATTAAGCACTCAGTAAACATAAGCTAATACTTTCAATTATCTGAGCCCTCTAGTCTTGGGTTTTGATCATTTAAATGTGACAAAAGGAATGCCATATATCATCTCCATTGTGGAAAGCCTTGCTTTCAAATCTACTGTAAGCCGCTGTACAAAACATGAAGCCTAGAAATGTAATTCTTTCCATTTGCACTTTTTTTTCCATTTGCATTTCTATGTTGTAAAATTCAGGTCTCCCTGAGACACTAGATCTCTTGAGTCCCCTAAGACAAAGATCTCAAACACTCACCGATGCACAGGGACATTTCTCAGATGTGTCCGATTGGGTTCAGGCTCTGTTTTCCTGACAATAATGGATGATGGTGGCAAGAATATATGCACAAGTGAAAGGGTCGACAAAACGAGAAATCACAAAAATTGGTTCTGTGAACTGATAGTTAAATTTTAGAGCTACATGGTTAGCATGATTAAAAAATTTTTTTCCATCTTAAGTTATCCTGTAGAGCAGAAGCACTTCTTGTCTGTCCATCTGTTACACTGTGGTGCTTGCATGTTGCTGGGATGCCGTAAGTTATGTTACAGACCAGCAAGGCACCCAATGAGAACAGGCCTCGGCAGAGCTTACAGAATAACAACAAGTGACGACGAAGGACTGGACTGTCCACTTCAGAGACATGAAGACACTGCAAACCATATGGATGACACCTAAACACTGTCAGATACTGAAAGCCTCCAGAACAGAAGCAAAACATTGTCCGAGAGAGTGCCAGGAAATGAGCCTGTCGGGTTGAATCAGAAAACCTCCACAATCTGCTATGCCAGTGATGACAGATTCAAGAGGATTGGTGTGGCCACATTCATAGGCAAGAAGGGCGTTTCAAGAGTTATCTGGAAATGCCATGCTGTTGGTAATAGGATAATATCGGTACACACAGAACTCCTGTCAACACAACTTTTCCTCACGCTTATGCACCACCCTCGTGATGCAGACATTGAAGAATTCTAACAACATCTTCAGTTGGAAACGGATCAAACGTGATCAAGATGCATTAACAATTATTAGTAACCTATAGCCATAGCGAGTAGAATATGTGTTCCTGGAAGGTACAGTGGGGAAGGGGGTGGGGTGGGGGAGGAAAAGTGGAGAAGACATCAAAGCATTCAAGGAGGAGAATATTTAGAAACTGACTGTGATAGCAATCATACACCACTCCTCGGTGTGGTTGAACTATGGAATGACATGATATCTATATTACCTCCTGTGTCAGCCTGGGTAGACTAGAGGAACAAATATCATAGACACACATATAGATATAAGGGAAAGGTTTATATATAAGAGGAACAGGACATTGAGCCCAGTCCAGTTCAGAGCCATAAGTCCGATATTAACCCATATGCCCGAAATCAGTCTATAAAGTCTCCATCTGACTCACTCACAAAGTCACAGGTCAGTGGGTGCAGAATCCCGGTGCTGGCAGGGGTCTCCACATGGCTCCTCGCTTCCAGGGCTCAGGGGCCATCAATAGCAGAAACAACTCATCGATGGCAGAAGTCTCCATGTGGCCGCCCCAGCTTCAGAGGTCTGGCTCCATGTGGACTCTCCGCTGCTCCTCCAGCTTCTCAGAGGCTGCCATCTTGTCTTGTCTGTGACTCATTGTCTCTGAGAGTAACTCCCAACAACTGAGTAAGATAGCTTCTCATCTTCACGAGGGAAATATCACCAGATTTCCCAGAAGTCTCAGGAGAAAGCCATGCCCACACAGAGGCCTCATTGGCTACTCAATGGCTATCTCCAGAATAACAGGCCAGACTCGACCCCCACATTTCAATCATAAAATTAACATAAGCACATGACTACCACACCTCCCAATAAAAAGGTTTTTGGGGGGAGATTGTTTGCCTTTGGAGAGCAAAAGTTGGAAACAAGGAGTGGTAGTTGAAAAATACAGTCTTGGTAACAGACAAAGCTGGAGATCAGGGGAACGATGAGGAGCTGATACAAGAGCCTAAGTAGAAGGAGGATGTTTCAAGAATGATGATGGCAACAAATGCACAAATGTGTTCTGCATACAATGGATGGATGTATTGATTGTGATGGGAGTCATATGAGCCCCCCAAAAAATGATTTTATTTAAAAGCTGGAGATTGCATGATGTAATTTTGCAAGATAAACAATTGGTTTATAGGAAAGACCTTTTGTCAGCAAGAGAAACGGTGACTCCACCTCTGGGCTTCTAGGTGGGATCCACAGAAATCAAGTGGACCACACTGGTGGGAAGAGACACTGGACACGCTCAATGGCAGCGGCTAAACCAAAGCCAGGGGCCGACGGTGCAACAGTCCCTCGACGGCGCACAGGTGCATTCAGTGGAAGCTGGGGAAGAATGAAATAAGTCCAGTAGAGATAAAACACAGCCTTGAGTCTATCCAGCCTCAATTTTAAAAACGTCTCAAGAATAGACTTGATGTATTGAACACTAATGACAGCAAATCTATTGAGCCGTGGTTTGCTATCAAGAACATCATACGCAAAGAAAGCCAAAGCTCATGAAAAAGAAAGGAAGATCCACGTGGGTGTCAGACGTGACTCTGACACTCGGTTTTGATCACAGGGCAGTGAAGGCAAAGGAAAGATAGGATGAGGTCACTGAGCAGAAACAAACATTCCAAAGGGAAGCTTGAGAAGACGAAGTAAAATCTTATAATGAAAAGTGCAGACCTGGAAGGAAGAAAATGCTCAGCATATCTTAAGTGGAAAGAACTGATGAAAACATTCCATTTTCAAATTCTAATATTGTAAGATTCCAAGGGCAAAATATCGAATAAAGTAGAAGTCATCAAAAGAATACGGAAAGAACTCAAGTCACTGTAACCAGAAAGAACAAGTTGTTGGCGTTCCACCATCTCAACAGGTAACAATAGGAGCAAGAACCAAGGATGCGGAAGGGAGAGAGTCAAGGGACACTGAAAGCATGAGCTACAGAGCTCCAGGAATTGATGGAATACCCGTTGAGATGTTTCAAACAAGCTGATGAAGTACTGGGAACACGTATCCATCTAGAACAGGAAATTTAGAAGACAGCTGCTGGGCCAAGTGACTGGAAGAGACCCACATTTGTACCCATTCCAAAGAAAGGTGACCCAACAGCATGTACACATGACAGAATCAAACTCACTGCCGCCGAGTCTGTGCCTACCGACAGCAGCCCTGAAGGACCAGGTGGCGCTCTCTCTGTGAGTCTGAGATGGTTACTCTTTACTACAAGAGTGAAAAGCCCTTCCCCCACCCCAGCTCCCTCCCATGGAGCCCATGGTGGTTCTAAAGGGCTGACTTTGCAGTGAGCAGCTCCAAACAGAACCACTGCCTCACCTGGATTCACATAAAGCAATACCATTGATATCACAGGCAAGTAAAAGTTTGCTGAAGATCACCCAACAGTGATTGCAGCAGTGCACTGGGAGGGAACTGTCAGAAATCCAAGCTGGATTCAGAAGAGGACGTGAAACAAAAACATTGCTGACATCCGATGGATCCTGGCAGAAAGATGTTTATTTTTGTTTTACTGACTACACAAAGCATTCACTTTTGTGGCTATTAACTATGGATCGTCTTTAGAGGAACAGGAATTCCAAACACTAAATTGTGCTCATCTGGAACTTGTGTATGGATCAAGAGGCAGTTGTGCAAAACAAAATGAGGAAATAAATCCTGGTTTAAAAATCAGGAAAGGTGTGCTTCAGGGTTATATTTCTTCACCAGACTAATTCAGTCTGTAAGTTCACAAAAATAAGAATAGGATTCCATGAAGAAGAATGCAGCACTGGAATTAAAGGGAGGCTTATTAACAGCCAGCAATATGGAGATGACACAACCTTGCTTGCTGAAAGTGAGGGGGTACAGAAGCACTTGATGAAGACCAAAGACTGCAGCCTTACATATGGATTACAACTCAATGGAAAGACTAAAATCTGTACACCTGAACTAACAGGTGTCATCATAATGGAGCAGAGGGTAAAGTTGCCAAGGATTCTGTCCTGCTTGGCTCCATAATCAATCCTCATGGAGACAGTATTGAGAGATCAAACGACATGTTGCATTGGGCAAAACTGCCACATAAGGCCTCTTTAGAACAATGGAAAGCAAGGATGTTACTTTGAGGATGAAAGTGAACCTGCCCCAAGCCTCATATGCATGTGAAAGCTGCCCACTGAATAATGAAGACAGAAGAAGAATCAATTCATTGAACAGTGATGCAGTCAATGAATACCATGAGCTGCTCAAAGGACCAACAAATCTGTCTTGAAAGAAGCTTGACCAGAGTGCTCTTTAGAAGTAAGGATGGCAAAACTTCATCTTTACCTACTTTAAACATGTTGTCAGACCAATCCCTGGAGAAGGACATCACACTTCCTAAAGTAGAGGGACGGTGAAAGAGAGGACGGTCCCCCTTTCTTCATGAGACAGATCGATACAATGGGATCAGCTACGGGCTTAAGGACAGAACCACTGTAAGGATGGCACAGGACCGAGCAGTGTTTCCTTCTGTTGTGCACTGGAACACTGTGGATCAGAACCAATTCTACGCTACCCAATCAGATACCTTTCTTTCCAGTGCACATGGGTCATTCTCCAAGCCAGATTTTGCTCTCTTGCATGCTGCTTCCAGGAGCGCTGATTGGGGACCCAAGACAAGACAGTGTTTCTTTCTGTTGTATGTAGGGAGCTGTGAGTTGGAACAGAACGGACCCGGCAGCCCCTACAGTAAGTCTCCCTGGAAGCCTTCAGAGAGTCTTGGAAAAATATAAATTACTTCCCAAGACTAGAGTGTTTTGACAAAGGTGGCAATTCACCAGCCACTCTTCATTAGCAATTCCAATTTCTCGAGCAGAAAGTTGATCTTCGAGTTATTTGGTACAACAAGACCAGTGGTTTTCTTAATTCTAATACAACATTATACTGAAGCCTTTAATTAAAAAAACTACTTGAGTCCCAGTTATCGAGTCACAGATAAAAATGTATGACAGAACGCAAAGTTATTAAAAAGAAAAGGGAAAAAATATCAGATTTACTGGTCTGATAAAGTATGAAGAAATCCTGGGACAATCCACCTAAACGCTTGTGATCTGGAGTGCAGCAACCCCCAGTGGTCACCTTTCAGCCAAATAACCGTTGGGCCTACAAAAGAAATAATAATGCCCATGAAGAAGGCACTTCTCGGGCCAATCAGCGACAGGTGATCAAGTGGGGAACACTGCCCAGAAACAAAGATGAGGGGAAGGAGGAGAGGGGACACTGGAGGGTGAAAAGGAGAAGGCAGTGGCAAAGGGGAGGGTACGCAGATGCTCTGGCGACAGCAAAGAATGGCGTGGAACCGTATGTGTATAAACTGTTCATGGGAAACTCGTTTGCTATTCAGCGTTTCACAATAAAATGCTTTTAAAAAGAACGTCATTTCCATCTTCTTCTCTAGCCTCAAGAAGATACTGTACTCTGATCTAATTACCCAGGCACAAACCCGCAAACAAAAAGCCTATTACCCAGGTTCTCTTGACTCTGTGTGTCATCAACTCGTTCCGCTTTTGTGAGTCTATAAATCCTTAAAAAAGAAGTTGATGTGGGGTTTGTTTTCTAAAACAGGACTCCCTGAGCCTTTACTCTATAATAATCAGATGTAGCTTTATATATAAAAATGGTGATGAAGCACCAGTAACATACAAGATGACAAGGACTTCTCATATTTTAAAAGAAAGATATCAGGCCTCTAATATTTGGAAAACCACTGCATTTAGAAATTCGGATTTTAGTTCACAAAGACATACCAGTATTATCCAAAAGATAATTTAAAGTAAGGTGCTAATATTATGGAAGAAAAAGAGTACTTTAAACATATAAACAACCAAAGTAACCTTAATTTAATCATCTGGATTTATACGAATGAAAATTTCAAGGAAGAAATAATTTTTCTGAATGGGATTCTCCTACGTCATTCAAAAATATCAAAGATTCTCAAGATCCTTTCATAAAATTAGAAAAAGGGTTTAAAGATAGAAAAAGAGGCTCTGATGTCTATCAGTTACTGCCAGGGAGTAGGGTCCGACTCACAGTGGCCCTTCAGAGACTTTCTGAGACTGCACATTCTTATGGGAACAAATAGCCTCATCTTGCTCCCCTAGAGCAGCTGATGGATTTGAACCGCCAACTCCGTGATTAGCAATCCAATGCTTACACAACACTACAGCCAGACGTCCTTGCTCCACACACGCATAGATAACATGAGCAATTCATTCATTTGAACAGAGAATCATTTCAGGCTTGTACTGCTGACTTCTGAAAGTAAGGTTCAATATCCTGTTAGGAAAACAAACGCTCTAATAGAATTTTGGCATTAGACAGCAGGTCATCCACACGGCTGCCCAGTGTGGCAAGGGGAAAACATTAAAGTGCTCATTTGACTCCCTATGTGAACTCTAGAACCTGGTTCTTCTTCAAACTACATTTTTTAAAGGGGAGGAGAAGGCATGTGAAATGGAAACTGAAAAATTAACTGGAGGGAGGAAATGATAAAAAAAATATTTTTTTTCTAATTTTTTAACCAGGAGCACGGCAAACGAGAATCAAAGAGAAATTGCCTGTGGGCGCAGTGACATTTTCCTCTTGGGTGAAAAAGTCCCGGCTTTCTAGATGAGCAGGAGCGGCACTCCCTCCCCCTCCCTGACTCACAGAGACCCTCCAAGGCCCAGCAGAACTGCCCTGTGGGTTTCCAACACTGTCACTTTTTACAGGAATAGAAAGCCTCCTTTTCCTCCCAAGGAGCTGCTGGCAGTCTCAAACTGCTGACCTGGTGGCCAACAGCCCGCCTCCGAGCCACTTTGACACCGGGGATACCTATCACCTCTGCAATCAGCCAAAAAGATACCTATTCGTGTTTAAATAATCACCAGAGCATTTAGAGTCAATCAAACAATTTTCTATCACCATCTATGTGCAGGAAGAGGCAAGGAAGCACATTCGAATACAGAAGGGTTGACTGTTCAAAGTTAGGAAGCTACAGATTCATGTTAACCAGAATATCGCTCTAGAGAATTTCTGGAACTTCTCTTCAGAGTATCTTCAGTCCATTTACAAACCTCTTAAGACCTTAGTTATGTACGAACATTTAGTTCTTACATCATGACCCTGCTTGATACTTGCCCTCAGGAAGCGGACACAGAGGAGACAGGTGCTATAGCAGAAGGTGAAGCAATCAGAAGGTGTCCAGTGACTAGGTAAAATAGCCTCTGGGGTCTTAAAGGCTTGTCTCCAAACAGCCAGCTGTCTAAGTGGGATGTCAGCTAAGTCCACAGGGAAGAAGCACACATGCCATCGTCAGCCACTGAAGGATTATTGGGAAGCATGTAATTCAAAGTCGAAGGAGGGAATTGTATCAGAGCCTGAAGTGTTAGAATCTGCTTTGCAGAAGGCTACAGATGGCAGTGGGAGCCCAAGATCCACTTATGGAACTCCACAGGAAATAAGTCTCCTGTGAACTCCTTCTATCCACAATGGAGGGGCAGGAGGAAAGTGGTCACTAAACAGAGTGCCCTGGAGAGTTTTGCAGAGAAGATCAAAGGCATACATTTGACCTGAACGGTGAAAACCTTGTCAGCAGACCCCCCCCTAGGATGCAGGCTGAACCTGATCTGGTTCCCAAAATCTTCTGTATCTTTGGTTTGGATTGTTTGGTTTTTATTTGTACACATCAGGGTATGTCTCAGAGGTGTTAGAGCATTGGCGTCATTATCTTGAAGTTGTGTTATATGTTTTCTTCACTTGGGGGTACATAGTACCCAAGATGGATGAACCTAGAGGAATAGCATGTTGAATACGGGCTTCGGGGGAAATTAGGTACAGTGGTGGTGACAGGGGACAGGGGAGACAATGTCAAGGAGTCTGTGCAGCAAAGGAATGTTTGGAAACTGCTTGTGGTAGCAAAGATACAATTCTGCTGGATGTGACTGGACTAAGGAAGGATAATTGTATTCATTCCCAATTCATAATATATACTTTTACAAGACCTTAAAGTCACATGTCGCAGCTGAGCCCTGGTGGCGCAGTGGTTGTGTGCGGGGCTGCAGCCAACAGGGTTGATGGTTTAAATCCAGCAGCAGCTCTCAAGGAGCAAGGCTGGGCTTCCTACTCCCACCGGGGCGGTGATGTGAGAGAAAAAAAAAAGTCACATGTCGCAAAAACCAAAGTTTCCAGACTTTTTGAGTTCTCATATCACCATGCTGATGTCACCCCATGAGTTACTGCCCCCTCCGGGCCTCCCCCACATGGTCTACTGCCTGTACTGCTCAATCAGTCAGATGTGAGCTAGTTTCGCATGGCTTACCTGCAGTTTTTCTTAGATTATGTGAACACTAGTAAGAAGCCCTGAGAGTGTAGCGTGTTTAGCATTTGGGCTGCTAACCACAAAGTCAGCAGTTCAAATCCCTTAGCAGTTCCACAGGAAGAAGAGGAGGCCGTCTGCCTCTGTGAAGATCTGTTGGCTCGGAAACCCTGAAGGTGTTCAACAATGTCCTCCGGGGCTGCTCTGAGTCACAACTGAGTCACTGGCAGTGGAGCACATACTTGCTATTCCCTCCTATAATTTGGAGGCACCCTCTATTGCATGTAGGCACATTGTAGAGGCACCACGGCCTAGGCTGCTCTCACTACCAGGTTAGTGGTTCAAATCCACCAGCCATTCCTTGGGACAAAGATGAGGCCGTGAAGAAACCCCCGGAAGCCTATTCAATTCTGCCCTATTGGGTCACTGGGCTTCACAACCAAATCTGGGTTTGGTGTGGGCCGACACAACTGCTTTTGGACAATCATTTCCACATTGAATGACACCATCAGCAGTTACAACACCAGGAACCGAGCAGGAACCTTTTTTGATTCTTCTGTTTCATTTCTACCCTCACCATCAAAATAAATAAGTTATTGATACAGGTTCATAAATATGAATTACCACAATATTGAGACCAGAACACAGGAAATTCTGCCCCAACCAGGGTCTCTCAAACACCCACAGTGATGAAAAAGGCATGGCCTGTGAAGCCACAGGACTCAGAGGGGCTGGTCATTGGGTGATACTGACAGACCTGCGTGAGCACCTTCTCCGAAACCCCAAACTCTCAGGGCCTCAGTCAACATTAACTTAGGGGGACCCTCCGTGGGTTGCCAAGACTGTGACTGTTTCAGGGAGGAGACCTGTCTGTCCCAATGGTTTCAAACGGCTGACCCTGAAGAGGGCAGCCCCATGAGGCCCCACCAGGGCCATTTGAGTGCAGCAGAAGGTCCATAAAGTCCATGGGCCTCGTTTCTGCCTTGTGAGTACACTGACCCATGTAAGCAAGAAAAAATGAGCTTGCTGTTATAACCAATGACAGGGCTACTTTTATTTTTTAGAAGTGACTTTCTGCTCAAACATGGCACAAAAAGTCAGTCCTTTTGGTGCCCCCCACCCCCCGACTCTGAGCGTTTCCCCCAGCGAGCACTCTGCCCCACCTCCTCCCCTATCCAGGATGCCACTGAGCCTCAGACTTAGCAATTTCTGGCTGTTTCCTAGTCAACTCTACTCTCAACCATTATCCCCCCCACTGAAGGATGCTGAAACTGTCAACCCAAGCCAGAAAGGAGAAAAACTCTAGAGAAATTGGGATAAAAGGACCCACTCCCGAAACGAAGGCGACGAATGCTCACGTGTCTGTGAGTGGGGTCAAGGAGCCCTGGTGGCTGGGTGGTTATGCATTGGGCTACCAACCGCAAGCTCTGGAGTTTGAAACTACCCGCTGCTACCTGGGAGAAAGACGGGGCTTTCTACTCCGTAGAAACTCTACTCTACCCCTCTACTCGGTAACTCACAGGGGAAGTCCCACTCTGCCCTCCAGGGTCACTGTGAGTCAATGGCAGTGAGGTGGTTTGGTTTTTTATGTTTGGGGGGTTTTATTCGGGGAGGTGTGTGGGAGGCTGGTGGTTTTGTCAGGTAAGCATTGAAATGGAAACCATATGTACAGCGGGGTGGAAAACGTCCAGCCTGGGAAATCATCCACACCAGCTGACATCCACATCTCACTAAAAAGAAGCAGTTCCATTCCACCTTCTCGACATGATCACTGAAGACAAATGTGCACAAGCAAAGGTAATGAAGAAAGCTGATGATGCCCGGCTATCAAAAGATAAAGCATCTGGGGTCTTAAAGGCTTGAAAGCAAACAAGCAGCCATCTCGCTCAGAAGCAACAAAGCCCACATGGAAGAAGTGCACCAGCCTATATGACCACGAGGGGTCAAAGGGGTCAGTTATCTAGCATTAAAGAACTAAAAATCATATCATTACATGCCCACCTTCGCTGAAGACAAATGTGTGCATAAGCAAATATGGTGAAGAAATCTGATGGTGTCAACCATCAAGAGATATAGTGCCTGGTGTCTTAAAGGCTTGAAGATAAAAAAAAAGCGGCCATTTAGCTTAGAAACAACAAAGCCCACATGGAAGAAGTGCACCAGCCTGTGTGACCCCCAGG
>PVJH01031397.1:0-23874 GCA_004026705.1 Nesogale talazaci
CAGGCACCAGGGAGGCATGGTTTCTGTAATGGGGTGGGATTTGGTAGCAGAAGGGGGGCATTGCTGTGCAGGGGGAGGCAAGGTGTCAGCCTGGGCAGTGGGCACTAAAGTGACTTCTGCTGGAGGAAGTGGTTTCCTTCACAAGGAAGGAGGTTTTTCTGACCCCAACCCTGAGGGTGGTGCCACTGTCCGTGGCCTCTGGGTTCTTTGGAAATGGAATGTGTAAGAAACTGGCTTGCAAAGAGGCAGAGAAGATGGCGTGGTTCAACATGCCCGCTTCCCTGCCCTCTGGTATACATCCGAGTATGTGCTTGCTTCTTTAACAGATTCCCCGTGGCTTTGTCGGAAAAGAAAACCGCTGCTGTCCTGTGCCAGGTCTCCCTGCGAATGGGAATGTGATTCAAAGAAGGATATTGGGAAAGGGGGTCAGCATCAATGCACCACCGCAGCCTAGTAACTGTCTTCGAACAGCTGACAGGTGCTGCCTTTAGCGTTCTGGTCCCTAAACAGGACAAAACAGTCCTTTTTTGGAGCCTGCCCGCTTGAATCACATTAAGGAAGGTGTGGAAGGGTGACCCCCTTAAATGTGTGGGTGTCGTAAAGTGCCACTGTCTTGTGTTGATCTGATTCTGACAGGTTAGAGGGCCATGCGCTTCCGTGAATTCAGGTCTGTGGTTGGCTTAACCTTCTATCTAGAGTCTACACTGAGACTACAGGTTTGCTGCCACATGTGTCTGTCTCACTGGGAGTCTTGATGGAGCAGGATCACTTATAGGAGAGCAAGCCTTGGGTCCCACCGCCCGTGACGCCCCCCCTCCCCCCACCAGATGCTGACTACAGCCTGGAAACCCAAAGGAGGATGCAGAACCTTGCCAGGCCAGTGCTAAAGTACTAAATGCCAGCACCCCCAGTTCTTGAGAGGAAATTCACAGCCTTGAGATCTGCCAGAACTAATAATCTTGGACTTCTTTTGGATAGAAAAAAATTCCAAAGTTAGAAGTCGGAGTCCAGCAAGAGAACATAATTCATCCAAGTTGCACACAAACATGTCGTGTTTTAGTGTTCAGTAATAATGTCTACTGCCAAAAAAAAAAAAATAATAATAATGTCTACTGCCGGTTAGGTTTGAAACCCAAAGGGTAAAGAAAGTTTTACAATTTTAAACGTAAAGTGCTGCAAAGTTAGCAAATACAGGCGCCGAACCTGCAGTTTGTAAACAGCTTGATGAATCGTCATTCTGTAAATGAATTAACAGGGCTGCCGTTCACCCTGGCCAATGTCTGACATTCTCGTCAGGGGAAACCTTTTTCCCCTCACCTGTCAGCCCTGACAGGTCAGCCCACGGCTCGGAGGCTGGCTCGATGGGTTGTCAGGGAAGCCTGGCCAGTCCCGAGAGGCTGGCTCGCCTCAGTGCTGCAGCAGCCACAGGTCTGGAGCCACGCAGGGCTTGAGCCAGTAAGGACACGGTGGCAAAAGTCCAAGCCCTAAACAGGAGCATGGCTAGTTTAACCGTGGGAGATAGAAAGTGAAACTCACAGTTATTTTAGAAGGCGCTTTCCAGCGTGAGTGCTGAATTTAACAAGAACCTCAACCACCAGGGAGCTGCTGTTTTCATCCCCGGAGAACAAACTTAAGGGGACAGAGGAGGGTGGACCCAAGAGGGGGAAACTCATCTAATTAGGCAAGTTGGAGGCAGAGGGGACCCAATTCTCAAGTGTGTCTCTAGCGGTGAGCTTTGACAACTACCTGCCTTTGGTGAGGTCTGGGGAGGAAGGAAGAGAAACCGGCTATGGCAGGCCTGCAGGAGAGAAGGCTTCTCACCTCTTTCCTTCCCACCGTGAGGTGGCTGGGTGCGCTCTGACCTGGCTCCCTTCACCAGCGGCCACACAGCGAACTGGTTTGCCTTACAGTCTGAAGGTTCACATACAAGGGGTGGTTTTTACACTGCGTGAAATTTTGTGCAAAAGTGAACAGAAGGACCAACTGAAGAGGGATTTTTTGTTACTGGACTTGGACTGTAATGAGGTGTCCGGCATTAGATCAGAACTAAAAGGCCCGTTGTGAACGTTTGTGCTCTCCCAACCAGTTGGAAAAGCAGCCCCTGGGCTCCCCCCACCCCGAATCCTAACAGGGGCGGCGGGCGGCTCTCCCAGCCTGACTTGAAAAGGCCGTGGCTCAGGTCTGCATGTAAGCCTGGTGTGTCATGAAAGGACAGGGCGCACTGCCCGCCTGAGAAGCAGCCATTAAAATATCACAAACACAAAGGTTCTGGACAGGGCAGTAAGTTTCAGAACTTGCTGGTAAGGAGAATTTGCATTCACACACAAGATAAGAAATGCTGTTTTGAAAGCTGTGATGTCCAATGTCCTTCAAACACGACACAAACCTATCTGCCACTTGAAATGACAGGATCCTTTCCCTTAATCTTCAATTCCATGCAAACCATAATTGGGTACAAGGCACCAAATTGTCAGAATTATAAAAAAATTAGTTCACAAAGCTTTATCAGTAAGACAGACAAAACTCCACTTCTCCCCTTCCCCGCCAGCCTCCCTCACTCCCATTCCTGTCTCCACCCCATCCCGGTCCTCAGTGGAAGTCGGCCTCAGGAGAGCCAACCCCACCCCCACCCCCCGAACTGGGCAGTTCTTCCCTGGCACTGGGGCCAGAGGACAAGCCCAGCTGGGGCAGGGAGTCTGTACAATCACTGAGGCCAGAAGCCTGGCCGTGGGAAACAAAAATAGACTCTGCTGTTGAGTCCATAGGACACATGACCATTTCTACAGTTCCCAGTTTCATTCATGACATTTTCAGAGACACGTGGGAATCTTTGCAGCGTGGGACTGGCCGCCCTCAGCTGAACAGAGCTCCACCTGCCACGATACTCATTCCCCTCCCCAGGACATTCCTTCTCAATTTCCCTTAAACACGTAGTGTGCATGCTCCCCTCAAAAGGGACCACCAGGAAGAGAGCCACCCACATTGAGGTAAGTGTGGGGTTCTGAGGCCCGGTGCGTGCATCTGGGCCGGCCACAGCGGGAGTAAACACTGCCAGCCGGCGACAATGGGCTCCTCGGGGCCCCGTGCGGAGAGCCTGGATTCAACCTGGCAGCATCGGGCCCACTTGGACCTGAACCTTACTTTCTTCTCGTTAAAATGCTTCTAATTAACATAAAGATGCAACTGACAGACTCACCTACCTCCAAGATGTTAATAGGTAAGAGGCAAAGGAGAGGCCCTGGCTGGGCAGCAAGGACCGCTTCACAAGCCACCTCTGCCTCCTCCCGGGGCTGACCACTCAGGACCACACCTGCGCCCCCCCCCCCCCCCCCCCCCCCCCCCAACAGTGCAGGCTGGGCACTCCGTGGCGACTGCTTTCTATTCCGACTTCTTTGAAACGACTTTAGTAATTTGCTACATGGGTACTTAGCTCAATTAAGCACTTGTTTGACACAGTCCTTAATCTGCTTAATAACCCTTATAACATTTGGTATAAAACTATTTTTAAAAATTAAATTTGAAGATCCTTTGTACTTTCCATGAAATGTTTATTAATAACTCCCCCCCCGGAACAGCCTGAGGGAGGAAGTAGACGCTCTCTTAGTTCTCCGTCTTTAAGTCCTTTTCTCCCCCTAAGAATAATAAATATAGAACTCGATTCAAGATGAGGCACGGTTTCTATCTCCCCTAGTTTTTAAGTTAGCGGTCGTGTCTGCCACCAGAGTCACCGTCCATCACACTCACTCCCCCTGGGGCTCTAGTTTGGGCAGCTGGCTACAGAGCCTCTGGTGGCATGGGCACTGTGACACTTTAAAACAGTGTCCAGGCCAGCGTGAGCCTGGGGCCAAGCTTGTACACAGAGGCCTGCAGGGGACAATCTAAACTAAACAGCATAAAAAATGCCATACGCTATCGCTTCCAAACAAAAGCTAAATATTACAGAAACCTCACAGTGTTGGATAAAGCAAGTTTAATGTAAAACATAGTCGCTCCCCTTTCTCCATCAGGGTGAGCCAGATGTCTGCGTCTCCTCTGTGGCTCTCTGCCCCGGGGGTTCAGCCCCAAAGAGGCAGAGAGCCACGCCCCATTGCTCCGCAAAGGAGGCCCTTCTGCTTCACTACAGACACTCAATCCTTTGGGCCCCTTTCCCCCTCCCCGCTTCCCCCCTTTCTCCCTTCAGGTGTCAGATGCATCTCTACCTTGGCCCGCATGTGAGCCCGACACTCAGAAGATGACAGCCATGGGGGCTCAGCAGCCGCCACCCACCTGCTCCGACACAGGATGGTGCAGGAGCCTGGTGGGGAGAGGGCTCCCAAGGCGCTTCACCTGCTGAGAAGACCTGGTGGCCTGTACTGGCAATGGAGTGAGGGGCGCTGCGCCCTCACTTTGGCGCAGGTGTTGATCTGAGTGGGTGGGAGAGGGGTGGGTTTGGGAGAGCACTGGTCCTGACAGTCGACAATAAACCTTGGGCATGCAGGGGTGGCTTTTCCAAGCAGTCCCTGGACAGACAAAAGCTCCCAAGCCCGTGCTGAGCACTCGGGTTCTAGCTCCAGATGTAGCAGTCGCTGCTGGGAACAGCTGCCCAGTCTGCCAGCTGACCTGTGCCAGCCCGGTGCCCATCCCTCCCTGACCCGATGTAAACCACACCGGGTCCTTGGCCTAGCCCTGCAGCATTGGCCCAGCCTGCGCCAGATGACATGTGAAGGGCCTTCGACGCAGTCTGAGCGGTACAGATTGACAAGGTCTGACACTCTTCCCACCTCCCATGGGAAGACCACGCATCGCCCTCCCTCCACCGCTACTTCTCTTAGACTTCACCGCCCCCTAGTGGCCCAGCCTTACCCAACGCACGCTGTGACCAGGGCTAACGACTGAGCAGTCCAAGGCCCCTGGGAGCAGGGCAGCCACACCACGGAGGGACAACCGGGCTTCTCTCCTGGCCAGGTCAGATCAATGGACAGCCCCGATATTCCGAATCTTCACAGAAGTTACTCCTTTTGATCTGTCTTATGGAAGCAGGGAATTTCCAAATCCATTCAAAAGAAGTGAGTGGGTTTTCTGCAAGGGCATGTGCAGGGGGCCCCAGCTGGCGGAGTGCAGGGTCAGAGCGGAGGGAAGCTGTGTGAGCACCAGGAGCTGACCTGCCAGCCAGCGCAGGACCGCCGCCTCCCTCTGGCTCAGGGGAATGTCCGAGGCGGGCTCTCCCCTCTGTTGCCGGGCGGCACCTGAACTGGGAGGTGGGTAGCCGAGAGCCGCGGGCGGCCCTGCACAGTCCTCTGCGTGTAGAAAAGGATGTAGGCTTGGGTTTTGCACACTTCCTCCACACGGCAGACACTCAGCTTGGAGTCATTACAGTGCACCCAGAAACCTAGGGGAGCAAGGAGACACAGTGACCACCCACGGGGCAGAGGCCTTCTGAAGATGGGCAACCCTCAGGGTTCTGTGCCGGGGGAGCCAAGTGACAGGAACCAGCAGGAGCCCCAATGGCGCCTCCACTGGATTCACACCCCCTTCCCGCTCACCCCACTCCCACGCTGCCGCAGTCTGCCTCATTCTACTCAAGCTCCCTCACTGCTCCCTGCCCGCCCAGGGGGGCCTACCACAAAGAGCTGGGCGACCATGACAGGCAGCGGAGAGTGCCAGACAGGAGTGAGGGCGGGAATTTAGAGGGAACAGGAAATTACCTGTTGACAGGCTCTGGCTGCCCCATGGGCTGGGGGCATGCAGTGTGTACAGTACAGAGCATGCACCTACAGCCCACCTGCCTCAGGGCCGAAGGTGGGAGGCCCTCCTCTGGAAGCTGCTTGGAGTGGGGTACGGGGTGTCCCTGTCACGCCACACCTCCCAGGATGCCAGGGCATGGTAAGGGCTCAGTCACTAACCTCAGCTCTACTATGGGTGGCACAGGCCAGTAAGATTCCTACAATAGCTCCATGACGCTAAATACACTTTAACCTGGTGATACCTAGGAGCTGGGCCGCTAACCACAAGCTCTACAGTTCAAACCCACCAGCCCTTCCATGGGAGAAAAACGAAGCTGGCTGCTTCATAAAGATTTGGGGCCCTGGTGGCACAGTAGGGGCAGGCACTGGATGGCTAACTTCAAGGTTGGCAATTCAAAACCACCACAGGAGAAAGAAGAGGGTGTCTGTTCCTGTAAAGTTACTGTCTTGAAAAGCCAGAGGAGCAGTTCTGTTGAACATGACTCCGTGGCAGTGAGATTTTTGTTTTTTCCATGGGGGAGGGGGGTTGTTGTTTAAAAGAACGGAGAGCAGCATTAATAACCCAGAGACTGAGCAAGTGTCACGCCACACTAGGCTCTTGACATGTCAGATATGAGAATGCGATCCCTCCAGGGTCTGCATCCAAGCTTCCTAATCCTTCCCCCGGGGCTCAATGTCCGTCATTCCCCCCGTGGGTGACAGTGGGGCTGAAATAAAAGGCAGGCAGTGGGATGTGGACAAACCAACCCTTTGCTGGGTCCCCCGCCCCACAGAGTCGAGCGCACGCACCTCCCTCTGTGTTGTAGCAATAGGCTGTGTAGTGTCCTGAGCCAAACCCTTTCCCGTGATGCATGACCACTGCGGAGAGATCATAGGCAAAGGCCTCCTTGTCAAGAGAGGAGAGCATGTCCCTGCAGCAGTAAGGTTCCATGGCTAATACCTGGTCAAAGACGACATGGACCCCAATCTTCTCTCGGTGATTACGGCCAGACCACCTACGACAGGGCAGGGACACAGCGTGATCACAGGGAGAGGGAGGCGGGAGGGGCGGGCTGAGAAAAGAGAACTGTCCTACACTGGCGTTCCCATCACCGTTCCCTGAGTCCACCTGCGACTCTGCCATGAGACTGGGGCTAAAGGAGCCGGTCAGGTGGCACTTGGCTTATTGCTCACGGCCTGCTCTGTTCATGGGTTCTCGCCGCCTTTCTCCTGGGGATGATGTGGCATGAGCCCCAGTCAGGCGGGAAACCCTCCCCACACAGACACCCCGTGCAGGCTGGCCAGTGGGGAAGAGTTGTGGGCGCAGCTGCCCAGTCCTGCCCATGGACGAAGGAAAGACGCACCCTCCCGGGGACCCTGGGCGCTGCCATCCCCACAGCTCGGTCTCCCCATAAACGCTCACCTGAATCTTTTAAGGTGCAGCCGGAGGACCTGAGGTAGTCTGTAGATCATTAACTGCTTTCTCGCTTCGCTCAGAACAAGGGGTTTGGGGTTGGATTTCCGTCGTTTGCCTGTATGGTTTGGGAGAGTATAAGACATAAAGGGTCAGGCAGCTCCTGCAGCGCTCGGGGGGGGGGGGGGGGGAGACAACCCTGCTAGGCTATAAGCAAGCTTCCCCACTGCTCACTCCCCGCTCCCTGGCCTCCCTGCTTGCCCAGAGGCTAGTTGATGCCAAGAATGGCGGTGTGGGGTGTGAAGTGCTCAGCCCGGCTCCCAGGGAGTGCTGGGGGGCTGGGGAGGGCAGCCAGGTCCTTCTCACTGCCTGAGAATGCTGGAGCTCCTCTCAGTCCCGAAGTGATGGGGGTGGAAGCCTCGCCCACAGCCCTGAAGCAGGAGGAGGGGCAAGCCTTAGTCCCTGGTGGCCGTGGCTGCCTCTGTGCCCAGCTCTGGGTGGTCTTCTGACTTCTTTTTTATGTGCCAGAAAACGACACCCTATCTCACTGTAAGTCACTGTTAGTGAGGGTGGGGGTGGGGGACGAGCACCATGCGGGCCTACTCTCCATACCCACTTTCTCATCTTCGCCATCACCAGCTTCCCGCCGTGGCCCGGCCTCACAGGGACGCACGCGCTCCTGAGAGCGAGGCTTTGGTTGTGGGCTGCTGCATGTACCAGAAGGCGTGGCAGCGCCGGGCAGACTGGAGTAGAAGGCCGCAGAAGGGTTTCTATCTTACAGATGGGCTTGGAACTTAGATGGTGATAACACCACAGTGTTATCTAAGCTCTCTAAGGTTAGAGAGCTTTTTCAGTCCCCACCACACATTTGTATGCCATTGGGCAACTCTGAACTGCAGTTTCCTGGCCAATGAGAAGTGGATAACACATCTATCAGGCCTGAGAAGAAGAGACTGTGTTTCAGGATGAACAGAAACAAAATATTTAAATAGCCCCACCCTCCTACCTCCCCTCCCCATATAACCTGTTTGTGGCATATACAAAAGAAGATGCGCGCTCTACCTAAATTGATGTTAAAACTGAAACCAACGTTTCTTGACTCCAGACTGGACGTGCCACCCGAGGCAGTGATGCCCCAAAAAACAAACAAACAAAAAAAAACCCTAAACAAAACAAAACTGGACGTGCAGGGCAAGGCCGTCACCTCGCTCGCCCTCCGATCCTGTTTCTAGCACCTTCCAACTCTCAGCCCGGGCAGCGAGGGAGCTCGGATGGAATTCACCGCCATCGGGCTCCGAGCATCAAGGTCAAGGTTCCGCGGCTGACGGGCTTGGTCTGACTCCAAGTCCTGTGTTCCACTCATGAGAAAGTAGTGGATCACAGCCAGAGGGCATGCCACAGCCATGTTTCTGTGGCAACCGGGGAGGAGCTTGCTGCCCACGGAAGGTGCAGCAGGACGAGCGACACCTTTCCCAGGCCCGGTGACCCAAGGCGCGGGGGCACTGACCCGTAGAGCATGTCAGAGGGTCCTGGCCTTGGCTGCCTGGTCTGTTCACTAGCCGATTTTGGACGGTGAGCCCAGGCAGTGCCAGCCACCCTCAGCAGAGGGAGCATGTGAGCTGCAATGAAGGCACTAGCGGGCCTGGCTTTGTTTTCTTAAAGGAAATCCACAAAGAAAAAATGATTCAAAGGCGATTGATCAGCTCGGTGGCCATTTGATGAAGCCCGCACGGAGAGGAGGAGGGTGCAGAGCTCTCAAACTTCCCAAACAGGAAGTACATCCATGGCTCTGGGGCCCACCCACAGCCGGCTCACCCGGTGTTTGCCCGTCGCCTAGAGAAATCGGGACAACCCACACATCTGCCAACCTGGGGCACGAGCCGCCCCCTCCCTTTTTTTTTTTTTTTTTTGCAACAATAAATAAATGGATTTCTTGCCTAATCTAGTCTAGCTGAGGTTGCTGGGGCTAAAGCTCTTAGTGCCCTGCTGCCTCCTCCGAATGAAAAGCTTCAAGAGCCACTGGTTTAAAACCAGATTTGTGCACTAACCCGATCATTTCCTCCACCGCCTGCCCTTGCCAGGACAGCCTGGGTCTGGATTATCCAAGGACAGCATTTCAAGTTTTATTTTAAAGCAGCTACACGGTAGCTAAGCATGCATGGCTTTTCCTTTTTGTCCCGATCCTTCAAAGAGCAGAGCTGGAGCCCCACAATTTATTACTTAAAAAAAAAAAAAAACACATGCAAAAGGACATCAGAGCGATACCATGTTGCTATTGTTTCCTCAGAACTGTGCAGTCCAAACTCTGCGATGGCTGCAACCTGATTTCCAGCCCCTGCACTTTGTAACCTACACAGAGCAAACACAAGCTTTGGGTGTCTGCCCTGCAGGAGGTGCCCGTGCTGGCCGCAGGAGCACTCCACGTGGCCGGCCAGAAAGGGCCCCTGCCTCTGATGGCCACACTGCTTTATGGAAAGTGTCTGCTTGCAAACGAAAGCCGTAGGAAATGCTGCCTTGGGACTCTCTGAACTGGCCTTGAACTGGCTGAAGTTACCACTGATCCTGGCACTTCAGATTTGCTTTCTTGCTCTCACTATAGCGGGTTTTGAACCTCCCTTTGGACAGACTTTAGCATCCATCAATTCAGCACAAAAGCATTCTGCTTCAAATGGCCGGTGATGCCACCGGAATTTAGATGAAATCGGCACCATCAGACCCCATCTCCCCTCATTTCCGCAGGCCCCTGTAGCGCCAGGACGCTGGAGAGTGAGGCCCTCGGAGCCCCCTTCCGGAACTATGTTGTCTGAGACTTCCCTGGTACTTAATGACAGATGCCCATCAGGAGGAGGTCCCATGTCCAACCCGAGGAGTTTTTTGGTTTGCTTAAATATAGAATGGCTACACATATAAACTTGTTTTCAGTAAAATGCGTGGGAAAGACCCTCCTTGTTTTGCATACTGGGGCAAACGCATATTCCAGCGGCACCCCACCCGCTCTCCATGGCACTCACTGTTACACTGGTCACAAGCGTAGATTCTCCCCTCCAGGGCCTCTGTCTCTGTGAACTTGGCCAGCATCTCAGTGAGCAGGCACTCTGTCTGATTCAAAGGGACAAGCCCCTTGTCTACGCAGTGGTAGCGTTCCGGGAATTCCAGGGACAGATCCCAGAAGGGCTCAATGGTATTGGATTTGTAGTCGCATGCTACGCATGTGACCTAGAATGAGAAGATTTATTTACAGGTGATGTAGCCCCCATGCTTCCCACCCCTGCGTTCGCTCCACTTATTCATGACACACAACCTGAGCAAAACTCAATGCACCAGTTACAAAAGAAATCAACCACAACATTACAATCATAGCTCTAGCATTAATGAAGAATGAGACCACGGTGCCTCCGGCCCGCCTTCCTTCCTTCCTGTCTGCTGTTGGCTGGAGTTGGGAAGCCGCGGCTCAGAGATGAATGGCCACCGCTCTCTGCCCTCCCACCTCGGGCTCTGCCATCCTCAGCGGCAGCCAGGAGACTGCAGGTGAGGGTGGAAGTCTTGCTGAGATCGGCGGTGGAGAGGGAGTACTTGCAGGTGACGATCTGCTCGCCCCACCCCCGCTCCACCCCCCTCCACCCTCCTGTCCTGAGCCCCTAAACTGGCTTTTTTTTTTTTGCCCTTCCTCCTTGCAGCTCTCCTGCCCCGTGTCTATGGAGGCCCCAAAGCACTGTGCCGTGAGAGCCTCTGCACAGTCTGGAGATCTTTATCTGTTTTCAGTTTGTGTAGTCTTTTCACATCTGTGGGCGCCCTGCTGGCGCTGTCAGAGAAGCATTTGGACGCTAACCACAAGATGAGCCTGCAAGCCCCCTTCGAGCTTTACAGCCTTGGGGGGCTGGGGAGGGCCCCTGCAGGTCAGAATGGACGTGATGGCAGCGGGCTGGGTCGCTTGTTTGGGCCTTGCCCACAACCACCTTCCTAGATGCACCTTTACAGGTGGAGCGCGTGCTGGTGAAGTGACGCCCTGCTCCCCCTGCTAATCCCACACCTGGAAGGCAACTCCTCCTCCCACGCCAGCCCTGGAAAAACCCAGACACAAAACCTCCATGTGGATGGAGGCTCTGACGGTCTGCTGTAAACATTACCTACGGCTCCCTGCTTGATCCCTCGAAGGCCAATGATCCAGAAAAGGTGGGGTGGGGGTTGGGAGGGGGATAGGGGGCTAGGCCTTGCTTACTCCAGCCGGACAGCCTCCTCCGCCGGCTCCCTCCCTTGTGTTACACAATGTCTGGGAAGCCCCGCCATAGCCACACACCCCAAACTGCGCAAGGGCTGGCGCGTCACCAAGAGGCAGGTGACTGTCACCTTTCTGAAGGAGAAGGGCACCACTGAAAACAGAGTGGCCTGACAAATTAAACTAACAATCTGGCCAGGAAGCCGGGTCACCCACACCGCCATCACGGTGCACAGTACAAGGCGGCGGCCCAGGGTCCCCTCCAACTGCGCACACTGCACACCTCTCAACTGCCCGGGTCGTGCCGTGGCCTGCTGGCCGAGCGTGGCAAAGCGTGGGGTTGCTGACCCCCCCAGTCCCAGCCCCTCTGCCAGAGAAGCCGGGGCCGCCTGCTCCTGTAAAGATGCCAGCCTGGGAAACCCTCTGGGGCAGCTTACTCTGTCCTGCGGGGTGGCTGGGAGTCAGGGTGGCCTCAGCCAGGGGGTGGGTGTTTCTGGTTCACCCCCCACCCCCACCCGGTGTGACGGAGAGCCGGGGCCCCCCCACCTACCTGACTCAGTAGCTGCCCATGGAAGATGGTGTTCACCACCTTTAAGACCTGCTTGGTGAGCTTCCTCTGGGAGAAGGGGATGAGGATGCGGTGGGCGGTGCCCTCGGCCTCCAGCTCCTGCTGCACCTTGTGCAGCAGCTCGCAGAGGAACTCCTGCGCGTCCTGCTGGTCGTAGCCCCGGAAGGCCGGGATCAGGCTCCACACGGAGTGCAGCATGGCGAAGGGCGACACCAGGGCCCACTTCCCGGACCACATGACGCGGAAGAGGGTGTGCAGCTCGTGGCAGAGGGACATGTGCTTGGAGCTCGGCTCCTTGTTCTGGATCAGTTCGAGGCTCCTGCTGAGCGAGGCCCCCCCGCCGCCGCCGCCGCCGCCCCCGTTCAAGCAGAGGGCCTCGCGGCCCCAGGCCTCAGCCCCGGGGCTCCTGGGCGGCACGTCCAGGCCCGAGCTGCTGGCCGGCCTGCCCGCCAACGGAGCCTTCCCGTTGGTGGCTCTGGGGAACAGCCGCTCGGTCTGGGAAGGGTCCAGGGTCAGGAAGCATTCCCGGAACTTGCGCAGGTGGCTGAGGACCTGCAGGATGGAGTTCATGTAGCAGGTGTTGCCCAGGTTGCGCAGGCCCGTGACGCCCGGGGCCACGGCGCGCTGGCGGTGCGGCTTGAGCTTGCCCGCGGGCGTTCTCCTTGAGGTAGGGAGGGAGGCGGCGCGGCCCGCGGCCGGGGCCGGGGCCTGGGCGGCGGCGCGGGGGGGCGCGTGCAGCAGCAGCCGGGCGCTCTTGCGCGGAGGGGCGCTGGCCAGCTCCTCCAGCAGCCGCCGCTTGACCTCGCGCCGCCGCTGCCGCGCCGCCTCCTTCTTGCGCTCCAGCGCGGCCTCCTGCCGCCGCCGCTCCAGCTGCGCCCGGCCCCGCGAGCTCTTCTCGAACCAGAGCCGCAGCGTCTTGGCCAGCAGGCGCTGGCGCCGGTACCACAGAGCCGTCAGCATCTGCGGCTGTCCCTGAGTGCGCGGCGGCGGCGCGGGGCCCTGGGCCGGCGCGGCCAGGGAGCGCAGCGCGCGGCCCCGCTGCCCCAGCGGGCCCGGCCTCTGGGCCCGCACCGCCAGGAGGGCGCTCCTGAGCAGCTTCAGGTCCCCCTCGGGGTTGTCGTTGAGCACGTAGTCCTGACACAGGTAGCAGAACACGTAGAGGTCGCGGACTTCCATGGCGAGCGGGTGGCCCGTCTCTTGGAAGTGTTTCCGAGCGTGGTCCTCCATGTAGCGGCCGCAGGCCACGTGGGAGCACTTCAGGCAGGCCCACACCGACTCGGTGGTGGCGCAGTGGAGGCAGCTCCACTTCTGGGGGTTCAGGATGGAGTGGTCCTGGGCCAGCCGCAACCGCCCTGCATGTTTGCATCTATCCATGTCTCAGAGGCAGCTCCGCTCCTTCAACCTGGCAGGGCGGGGCGGGCGGAGACAAGAACAGGACTGTCAGCACCGAGGGAGGCCCCCCAAGGCCACCGGGCTTCTCCACGCGGAGAAAACCCATTGGTTTTCTACTCACAATGTCCTCTTTGGAAAGAAGGTGAACACCCAAGACTGAGAATCCGCCATCAGGAACGGAGCATAAAGCAGTCACATTCTGTCACCCGGAGGAACTGTGCCCCTTGGCCCCGGTTGGAAACCCCACATTTCCTATGCCCATTCTCCTTCTGGAGCCCGTGCTCCTTTCTGCTCCCAGGCCGGCTGGCCTCCCCAGGAATAATCACGGCACACGCAACAGGCCGCCCCAGGCAAAAAGCGGGGGGGCAAAAACCCGAGGCTCGGAGCCCCTGGGAAGGCACGGAGCCCGAAAGTGCCAGCTCCTCCCCACCAAGGGCCTGGGCGTGTCGGGAGAGGGGCAGGGCAGGGGGGCTGGGAAGAGCCCCTAGTAGGTCAGCTTCAGTGTTACTTCAGAGCAAAGATCACAGGGGAAGGTCAAGAAGAGGAGGCCTTCTTCTGATCAGGTCTCATTTGGGCTATGGAGCCAGCCCATGAACCTCACTCAAATAGCATCTCACGCGTGTCCTTTTGAAGAGAACATTTACCGACTGGAGAGAAGCCAGGACACTTTCCCCTGAGGACTGAAAGGCGGGGTCAGTAAAGAAATAGCAAACTCTGGGCTGAGCCCCGGTGGCGTAGTGGTTGTGCGCGGGACTGCGGCCCACTGGGACGGAGGTTCAATTCCAGCAGTGGGCCTGGGCCTTCTACTCCCACCACCGGAGAGCCGTGATGCAAAAAAAAAAAAAGAAAAGAAAAGAAATAGCAAACTCTTGGGGCAAGCGGTGAGGTGTGGGCCCTGGAATGGCAGTATTTAGCCAAATATTTAGCCAGTATTTAGCCAACATAAAAGGAAAAAGCAACACATCGCCTGGCTGACATGCGAGGCTATTTTTAAAAACGGTGATAACAATTCTTCCCAATATTGCTTCCTCAAAGATTTATCAGTGAACTCAGGGGTAATTTCTTGAAATTTGGACAACTGTTTAAAAAGATACCTTCTTTTTTTTGGGGGGGGGGCATTACTGCTCTCCGGTGGTGGGAGTAGGAAGCCCAGCCCCACTGCTGGAATTGAACCTCCATCCCAGTGGGCCGCAGTCCCGCGCACAACCACTACGCCACCGGGGCTCAGCCCAAAAAGATACCTTCTAAAGGGAAAAAAAGAAGGAAAATCAAATAAAAAGGTACCTTCTTTGTCCTTTGGAACCCTAGTAGGTTTTTTTTTAAGTACATTGAAGATTTCCAAGTTTCCTAAAGATAAACTTCCTGCTACAAAGAGTTTCGTTCCCCGTCCTGTCTCCTCCACAATTCTTTCCACATAGGTGAGCAAATCCAGTCCCTCGATCAGAGTTCAACCAGAAACGTCCCGAGTCCAGTAGTTCCTTCAGCTGGTTTTCCCCGAGGCTGTGGTTTTCCTACAGACATCTATACTGTGGGGCCAAATCCCAGGCCTCTTCCCTGTGACTGCCCACTCCGGCTGGCCAGGGCCCTGTTCCCGGGTGAGTCTTCCTCGAACATTCCCAAAGGAAGCAGTGTGGTCTAACCCCAAGCATGTTTATCTTATTGCGTCAATTACGGGTTTATTGTGAAGGGCTCTCTGTGCCCTTTCTCTATGTGTGGCGAGCCATTTCCTAGCTAAATATTGCCTCTTTCACACGGGAGGTCATGGGTTATCGCCCTTCCTCGTGGCCTGAGATTCCTGGGGCTGTGGGCGCTCAGCCACCGCCATCCTCCCACACAGCCGAGAACTCGACCCACAGGCCATCGCCGGCTACAGCCGCATCGCTCACACACACACACGCACGCACGCACACACACGCAAGCAAACCCCCTGGTGACACTGTGCGCTAAACGCTGGAGGGTCCCCCACAGGCTGCTCAGCGGGAGAAAGAGGAGGTGGACGTGTGTCTGCATCCAGAAGGGCTATCACCTTACTCGCTGCTGTCAGTGGAAAGAATCGGTGCCCTGGCAGTGGGCCGGGGTGACGCCCAGGGTGGCACAGATGACTAAATGCTTATCCAGCAGCCGTAAGGCTGGCAGCATGAGCCCACCGAGAGGCACCTTGGCAGACAAGCCTGCCCACTGCTTTCAAAAGGCTGTCTCCTTGAAGTCCGCATGGGGCAATCTGCTCTGCACATTGGGGTACACGGCGGGTGCCTGTCCTGCTCACAGCCGAACACTGGGGCCACAGACGAAAGCCAGGGGTGACGGGGAGAGGAAGTCGAGAGACAGGCAATTCTAAGTTCTTCCCCGATGCCTGTCCTAGCTTCCAACACACACCAGGGTCCTTGTGACAGGTACAGTTCCTGGGCACCACGCCAGGCCTAGTGAGCACTGCAGAGCCCCAGTGAGTCTGGCACCTGCACAGTAAGACAGCGTCCCAGGTGAGTCCTTTATGCGTTAGATCCTCAAGGGCGCTGCACTACAATGGCTTGAGGAGATCAAGGGCGGCCTCTCCTTCCTCAGGTTTCTGTCTAGTCTGACCAACACTCGCTGTGCTGTTCTGGAGTAGACTAGGGAAACGAATCCACAGAAGCGCATCTGTAGGAGAGTTTTCTGTCAAGGGTAACTGCACATTCAGAAAGCACCCCAACCCAGTGCTGTCCAAGCCCATGAGTCCAACATTAGCCCCGACACCGATCTACAAAGAGCTCCTCCACCTCACAAAGCACACACAGTGACGCCGAGTGCAGCAGGAAAGCCCAATCAGTGAATGTATTAGTGCTGCAGGGGTCTCCATGTGCTGCTCCAGCACCCAGGGCTGCATGCGTCACATGTGTAAAGTGACCAGATTTTAACATTGGTAAAGCAGGGCAACAGTGCTGGGGCGGGGGGGGGGGGTATATTCTCTTCCCATTCTCCTGCCATTCATTCCTAGCTTGTCGTGCATTCTTTCCAGAAATCAGGACTTTTTAAAAACGCTGCAGGACACGGGAAAAGTTGTTTAAAATCAGGACTGTCCTTCTCCTCAGGGATGGCTCGCAGAAAGTGAGCCTTCCCAGCTGAGGCAGGGAACTGGCTGAGGCAGCTGCACCCTGGTCTGACCGTCAGAGAGCAAGAGACCCGAGAACTAGAAAGGCCAGGCTCACCGAGCCATTTATCTCTCCGCCCTTCAGTTGAGCCCACGTTTAGCAGCCAGGTTGGCACAATCAGCTTTAACTAGCTCACTAGTCCACAGGGCCGTCTCCATCGAGGACCCGTGTCTTCTCTCTCGGCACTGTCCAAAATGGGAGGTCCACCGACACAGGCTGGTGAGCACTTCCCACGTGGCCGCCGAGGCGAGCTGCTAACCTTAATTTACTGAGATGGCCACATGTGGCGACTGGCTGTGGTTGGTATTCAGCATACCAGGGCATGTGCCCTGTGCGTCACTCAGTGTTCTTTTAGTTTTACTTCCTTCAAAAAGACAGTCACAAAACCAAACCCAAAGAGCCTCTTTGTAGCTCAAAACCGGACATCTGGGCAATCCTCATTTTAGTCAATGGGATTCTTGATGCGCTGGGAGGGATTTAATTGCTCCTGAGATCAGATCTATGAAATGGAGCACAGCTTCGAATCTTACCGAGAGAGAATATTTCTGTGCATCAGAAAGCAGCAATACAATACCCAGAGCACAGATGCCTTATAAAATCAACTGCAGTGCTGGGGTGAATTCATTCTCTCTCTCTCTCTCTCTCTCTCTTGCTCTACTCTACTCTTCTCTCTCTCTCTCTCTCTCTCTACTCTACTCTTCTCTCTCTCTCTCTCTCTCTCGCTCTCTCTCTCTCGCTCTACTCTACTCTTCTCTCTCTCTCTCTCTCTCTATATATATATATATATATATAGAGAGAGAGAGAGAGAGAGTAGCAGAAAGCTCAAATAGAAAAACCCTAAAAAGCCTCCCCACACCCTCCACACTTGTAGCTGTCACATGGAAAGGGCACTCTGGGAATCCTGCCTTCCAAGTTCATTTCCCAATCTATAAATCTGCTGATCGTGCACATTCCCCCCCCCCACCCCCCCCACCCCCCGGGCACAGCCCTTTTCCCATTACAAATCTGTCCTGGCAACTCACTAACCTGCCATATGGCACAGTAAACCCATTCAGGAAAAAGCAGGGCCACTTCGCACCTCACTCCACCAACTGAAAGCCAGGCGGCCCCCTCCTCTGGAGGAAGAACATCTGAGTGTGCTCTGGAAATCGCCCAATCCTGGCACAAAAGACGAAAGCCACCCTAACCAACACACAGAAGAGAGGCCTGGGAGAACTGGCCCCACATGCCACCCACACCAGACAACAATGGATTTACCCCGTCCTTAGACTGACTGGTGGGGGGTGGGGGGTGCATTTCCCAAAAAGGCCCATCCCCTGCTGGCAGGAAGAGGAATTCTCTTGGACATGGGAGGACAGCTTTTCCTTCAGATTCCCAGAGGGCAGCGTATCTTTCCATGTCAAACATTCACCATCCAGTGGGGCCAGCCAGGTCCCAGGACACTAAATAGAAGATTTGAAGTGTGATTGGGAAGGGGCAAGCGTCTTTCCTCCCACCATTAAGTGGATGAGCAATGCTAAATCGGGGGGCCGGCCATGGTGGGGGAGGGCCCCCCCCCCAATCCCCTGCACTTGGGAAAGGACACCTGACAGTCGAGAAGCTCTCATTTGTTAATTACCAGTTCCATTTTTAGAATTTTAATGAACTGGAGCTAAAACCCCGAATCAATATTTAAAACTATTCTTCTCTGATCTCCCTCCACATGAAGGTTTACAAAGACACTCTCTTCTCAGTGCTTGCCCTCTCGTCAGAACGATCTTGATTTAGTCTCACTTTCTTTAGTCATCACCTGAGGGATGACTGAACATTATAATCACCTTTCAAAAGGCTACAGCTTGAAAATAGGAGTGGTCTTTTAGTTGGGCTATTTCAATTTTCTTCAAACAGAATTTCTTAGATCTTAAAGGCCTCATGGTATTACAGAAATTAAAATTTCTGGGTGAGGGAGGGAGAGGATGGCTTTCTCTCCTCCCTCCCTCCCTCCCTCGTTCTCTCTCCCCCTCATTGATTTCTTCTCAGTTCTTAACTAAGGACCGTGGAATAATCCTGCCTGGTCTTGGTGAGATCAAGTGGCATAAATTCCAGCTTGGGAGAAGGTAGACACTATGGTAACATGCTGACAGCCTTCATTTACATAAAAGAATACTAATTACGTGGCATCATCCACATCTGCGATTCTGATCACTGCCATATGCGACAGCGCTGGGTATTTTAACCCTTCAGCTTACGCCGTGTCCCTAGAAATACATCGGACACAAAACCTATCACGAAACAAGTGTGAAAAATGAATTTGATTTTCTGCTCACATTTTCCTTCCAAAGGATGTGGAAGCCAAGCGATTAAGAAAAAGATAGTAGGGAGGTAGGAAATCACATTAAGATGCAACTAATAACCCAATGGGGTAGAACGACATATTCTAGAGTATTACAAAGGATATTTTTTAAGAGGCTAGATATAATGAAAGTAGCCTTTTGAATTTTTATATTATAGAAAAAATGAAAACAAGCAGTAGGGGCAGAGACTGAGGAGGGTGGAGTTCAGGGAAGAAAGTCCTCTGGAGCCTTCTGCCCCGAGCCAGTGGCCAATGGGACAGGAGAGAGGGCGGTCACCACGCGCCTCAGACCCTGCAGAGGCCATCCTGTCTGCCAAGGCTTCGGGAGCAGCCTGGCTTTGGACCACGCTCTCCCTATGGATGGCTCACTGACAAGCTGGGTGCCGTGCTGGGGCCCTGGTCAGGGGTGGTCGCAAAGAGCGGTCTTCAGAAAGGGGCTTCTCTCGTCAAGGACCACCAGAGATCGCCGAGTCGGTCTCACCAGAATGCAGAACCCGTGTTCTTCCTGGAGAAAGGAGTCCCTGGCTCCAGGGAGCTGGGCCAGGCGAGCCCTGTCTGGGGAAGGAGAGCCAGAATGGAGCAGAAGCCCTCCCGACGCCATGCCCTTTGCCTCCTGCCCTCCTGCTACAAAATTCACTCAGCTCACGGCTCTCAGGTCTCCAAAGAGGGAGAAACAACAGACACTCGACTGTTCTGCCTCTAGACTCCGCTTGATGCTATTTTTAGGCTCGTTCCTCGTCTACTTTATTGCTCGGAAGAGTTCTGTGCAGATTGATCTTTCCCCACTCACGCGCGTTCACACCTCCTCTTTTCTCAAAGGTCAGGAGCGAGGAGTCCCTGATTGCTACATTCATTAGCCTTTAATCCGCCCCAGAACACTTTCTTTCGGTACGTGAACATGCACCCCGCTCCTGGACCTACAACATCTTCAGATGTGTCTCCCTCCCTCAAAATGTGGGCCTTCTGGAAGGTTCTGGCCTTGGCTTCCCTCTGGAGGGGATTGACTCCATTCCTCCACCTTCAGCATCACCTCTCCGCTGGGTATCGCATTCTCCTCTCCACAGATGCTTTTCAAAACTGTTTTATTGACCCTCCTTTACCTGCCGCAAAAGTCACCCCTTGAAATCGACAACTCGCTCATTTTGGTATGCTTACAGAGTCCCACAGCTAATTCTTCTTCTTTTTTTTTTTTTTTGGGGGGGGGAGGGCATCACTGCTCTCCGGTGGTGGGAGTAGGAGGCCTAGCCCCACTGCTGGAATTGAACCTCTGTCCCAGTGGGCCGCAGTCCCGCGCACAACCCTACGCCATCGGGGCTCAGCCCCACAGCTAATTCTTAATGGATAAAGTCTTCCCCTTTCTTTGAGGCCTCCCGGTTGAGCTTTTACCCACCCTACAGAATAGGTATGATTCATAAGGTCAACGGTTGGAAACCACCAACCACTCCCTGGGAGACAGCAGGGGTGGGGGGGTGGGGAGGGAGGCTTTCTACTCCCGTACAGAGGGATGGTCTTCGCAAGCCCCCAGGACAGCTCCACCCTGTCCTGCAGGGTCATTCTGAGTGGGTACGGTCCTGACATCAGTGAGTTTGTCTTCCTTTCTGATGTGGGTGCAAGGGAGCTTCAAAAGGTCTGTGAGAAAGTTTTATCCTTGACATTCCCATCTCACTTTTTTCCATAAGCTTTTGGAAGTCCCTGGCGTACAATCACTCTTCACCTCTGCAAGATATGCGGCAGGGTGTGCTTGGCACAGGGTCTCGGAGGGACCAGGCACAGCAGCGGGGGAACAAGACGCCATCTGTGGAGCAAGCTAAGCTCGCTGGCCCTTTAGGGACCAGCCTTGGGATCCACTCTCCTCCTACTCTCGTCAGAGACGGCGCCTGCAACTTAACTGCCTTTCCAGGAGGGGCAGCAGACTGGGGGTGAAGTGCCCAAGGAGACAGCGTTAATTTTTTGAAATAATTTAATTGGAGGCTCATACAACTCTTACCACACTCCATCCCTCCATCTAGTGTGTCAAGCACATTTGTTGCCCTCGTCATTCTTGAAACATTTGCTTTCTACTTGAGCCCTCGATATCAGCTCATTTTTCCCCCTCTGCCCCCAGCCCATTCCCTCACGAAGCCTTGATCATTTATAAGTTATTATTATTTTGTCATGTCTTAGACTATCCAATGTCTCCCTTTGCCCACTTTTCTGTTGTCGGTCCCCAAGGGAGGTGGTTCTATGGAGATCATTGTGATCGGTTCCCCCTTCTTCACCCACCTTTCCCTTTTCCTCTTGGTATTGTTGCTCTTATTCTTGATCCTGAGGGGTTTATCTAATCTGGATTCCCTGTGTTTCCAGTTCCTGTCTGTACCAATGTGCAACCTCCAGTCCAGCTGGATTTGTAAGGTATACTTGGGGTCATGATAGTCAGGGAGGAGGAAGCTACACTGCACCCTGACTGGCTTGGGAGACAGCGTTTATTAAGTACAGGGGAATTCTGAAAACATGGTGGGAGGGAGGGGGGAAGAAGTACACAAACAAGGGCTGAGCCCCGGTGGCGTAGTGGTTGTGCGCGGGACTGCGGCCCACTGGGACGGAGGTTCAATTCCAGCAGTGGGGCTGGGCCTCCTACTCCCACCGCCGAAGAGCAGTGATGCCCCAAAAACAAACAAAAAAAATAGAAGTACACAAATAATCTCTTTCTTAGAAACGCTACCTCAGCCTGAGGGGCAGAGCGGCAGCAGTGAGTGGGGAGAGACAGGCAGGCTGTGTAAGGTCGAGCCCGTCCTCAGCACTCAGCAGTCTGTGTTGCCTTCGTCAAAGGGCCTCGTGTTGGCGCTGTGTATAGGGGCGTCCACAGTGCTGGGTTTTGAACCTGCCTAGCAGGCGTGTGCCTACTCAGGCCCACTGCTCATCCCGGCCTGACACCAGTCCCCTCCTTGGCCCAGGCAGGCCACTCTGGCCACGCCTTTGTCAGCTGACCGACTTCCCTGTGGTGGCTGAGTCTTCAGAGTGAAGGGGTGGGGTCTAGCCTGTCAATCAGGCCGCAGTTTGATGATTATATTTAGAAGTGCTATGCAGATAAATAGCTCCTTGGAGTTGGGACACAGGCTCACTCCCGGCACGGCATTCCTAGACACAGAGTTAGGCTAGAGCCTGGGAGCTGCAGGAGCCACATGGAGACCACTGCCAGTGCTGAGGTGCTTCCACTGCCACTGAATCCACAAGGCTTTCCACCCACGGGCCTGTGATCTCCCTGTATTTGGTATTACAACATGGCTGCATGGGTCTAAAGAATTTATAGAGTGGTATCAGATATATGGGCTAATATCAGATTTATGGACTTGATCTGGAGTGGGCTGGGATGTTTTTGTTTTGTTTTTGGGTATCACTGCCCTCTGGTGGTCGTGGGAGCTACCCAGCACTGCTCCTGAGAGCCGCCGCTGGATTTGAACCCCCAAGCCCGTGGGCCGCAGTCCCGCACTCAACCACTGATGCCACCGGGGCTTAGCCCGGTGTTTTCTATAAAGCCCTTTCCTGTATAGGAGTGTCTACGAATTTGTTTCTCTGGTCTATGCAGACTAACACATTCCCTGATAACCCCAGCACATGGCCACTCCACCAGCGTTTGCGAACAAGACTATCAGTCTCTGTTTTGAGTTTCCTGTTTATGTATCTTTAGGAGTGGGAAGCATTTTGAGTGACCTGGAGGAGATCTTTTAAAAGTAATATGGATTTTTATAGTTAGTGGGATACACATGTCCAAAGGAGTCTGTGCTGGGGTTGGTGGGCCAGACCCCTTTACTCAGACTTACAAACCCAACTCCACCCCACCCCCACCCCACTGCCCCTACCTCACCAGATGACAGCATGTACTAACATGGGGGTAGCAGACTTCTACTAAACCCCACAGGTAGAAAATGTAGGTGGGTACTCTATGTCCCATGGGTCACTAATGATGGAAGAATCAGATTGTTGGTTTTAAAGCATTTGCCCCATTTGAGTTGGTTAGCTGAAGCCTATGACACTGTGTTTCTATGCCTCATGCTGCTGGATCGTTAGCCTCCATGGCTTCATTGCACGGAGGCTCGTTTCTTTGCGTGAGAACATTCTATAGGGGCTGCGCTGGGAACCTTGGATCACACAATGGTAACCACAGCCTGCCTGCTTGTCCTGCTTTGGGCATAAAATCAATCCGCTGTCAGCCTCATCCATTCATGACAAAGTCTCCTGTCCGCTCTCACCATTGCCTAGATTCTCTATGTCAGGGATCCTCAAACTTTGTCAACAGGGGACCAGTTCACTGTCCCTCAGACCGTTGGAGGGCTGGACTATAGTTAAAAAAATTAAAACTCAACAATTCACTGTGGGCCCAGGACGAGTTGGCTGCTAAGCAGGACAGCAGTGGTGGCAAAAACAGCCGTCAGGGCTGAGCCCCAGTGGCCTAGTGGTGGAGTGCGGGACTGCGGCTCACAGGGTTGACGGTTCAAATCCAGCAGCAGCTCTCCAGGAACGAGGCTGGGCTTCCTACTCCCACCAGGGCAGCAATGCCACAAAAAAATAAAAAAGGAAAAAAAAAACAGCCGTCAGGCCAGGTAAATGTCCTCGGCAGGCCACATGTGGGCCACAGTTTGAGGACCCCTGCGTCTGTGTCTTGAGAGACACACTGTTCACGTTCCTGTGTGCATGTAATTTTTTAACAGCCGTATTGAGATGCAATCCACATACAGGGAGTTAGAGATGTCAAAGAGTACTGTGTAAGATGGCTTGACACACATACTTTGTGTCTGTTCTCAAGATGATGATCCAGCAGAACATCAAACAGCCTCATTATTCCCACACAAGTAAACTGTTACTAGAGATAATTCAAAACAAGTTGGAGCGGTCGGTGTAAGATATGAAAAAATAAGAATTTATAATGTGTCTAGGGTCATCAGCATGGGGAGGGGGAGAGATAAAAGAAGAGAGAATACCAAGGGCTCAGTGAAAGTAAATGTTTAGAAAATGAGGATGGCAACATATGGACAAATGTGCTGCATACAACTGATGTATGGGATGGTTTTTTTTTTGGGGGGGCGGGCATCACTGCTCTCCGGTGGTGGGAGTAGGAGGCCCAGCCCCACTGCTGGAATTGAAC
>PVJH01031398.1:0-23781 GCA_004026705.1 Nesogale talazaci
GATGCTGGATGAGGACACTGGCATTCGTTCCCTGGTCCTGCCCAAGCCTGCGTGACCCTAGAGGCAGGGGGTGGGTGGGGAGATCTCCTCACAGCAGAGTGGGGTCATGGTCGAGGACTGAGTCGGAGAACGCTAAACGTGGGAGTTAGGAGCATTTCGTGCCAGGACCCAGAGTGTTGGCAGGCAGGTGTGGGTGTGTGGCATCGTTCCAAGGCTGTGTCCCCAACAATAAATCATCTTTCCATTCGGCACCAAAGCACCACGTGGGGCCACAGTTGCTCTCCTTGGCTTCCTTTCACCTGGGTCTAATAAGCCTCTCAGTCCCACCTGGAGTGGAACTGCATTTGCTTTGGCCCAGAAGGGTGGGCTGGTGGGGGTGGGGGTGTGTGTACCCCAGTCTAGAGAGGATCCCAGGTCAGAATGGGTGTGTAGGTGAAAGGCTTCTCCCAGACCACCCCTTCCAAAGGCCAGCACCACGGCGGACACTCTGCTCACTGGTCCACCGCCCCCACAGGAAGACAAGCCACTGTCCCCTCCCACCCTCCCCTGGGAAACCTGGCCACGGGGCTTCACTGCCCCTTGTCCATAGTGGATGAGGTGGGCTTGGCAATGGCCAGCGGGCTGGATTTCCACAGAGACTCCCCACCCGAGATCCCCATCCCATCCCTTCCCCACAGGTTCCCCAGTGATCGCTCTCTGCTGGAGGCCCATCGAGGGGAGGAAGGGTTGGGAGGTACCAAGCTGACTGGAAGTGGGGGAGGAATGGCCCCAGCAGGACACTGTGCCCTGAGCAGGCTCCTCCTCCTGCTTCACAAAGGCCCCTCCCACCAGTCACCTAGATCCAACTCCCGGATGTTCGGGTCCTCCTTGACACGCCCTCTCCCCCCAGCCCCTCACTGTGCCTTGTGAGCACCCACTGCCCACCTTCCCTGTCCTTTCCCACGGCCTCCACTCTTGCCACGGCTGAGGCACGCCCCTGCCCCCAGGGCTCTCCTCCTCGTCTACTCTCTGTCAAGAGGGTCCCTCTAAAACGTAAACCCACCTATGGGGTCCTCCGATTCCTAATATTCCTCACGGGGAAGGAAAAGACTCAGGACGGCGTCCCAGACTCGTTCTTCTGGCGCTCCTCTGGGGCTTTCTCTGACCCAGGTACCTCTCTCTCTCTCTCTCTCTCTCTCTCTCTCTCATCACTGATGGTTGGTCTTTCTCCCCCTCTCCACCTGGGGTCCTACCTTTCAGGCTCAATTTAGGCCTACCGTCTCCCAAGACCACCTATTCCACCACACCTCCCATCTCAGCCCCGGTCTAGCGCGTGCTCTGCTCTGATGGCCAACGACTCTGCGCTTGCCCGCTCACACGACCGGGTCTTCTCCTCGGACTGTGAGTTCCTCCAGGACACAGCCTGTGCCCTGCAACCTCTGCCATGGCCCCGTAAGGAGCAGCATTTGGAGGCTTGTGGTGTTGAAAGGAGGGGACCAAGCACTCCATGTTCTTATGGAACCTGTGTGTTCAAGGCGAGAACAGCTGGCCCCTTGGGGGGAAAGCTATTTTGTGCGAGGCATCCCTCCTGTGCTACGAGCAAAGACGGGAAGAGGAGAGAAAGAAGCAAAGGGCTCCAGAGACGCAGCAAGGGGCTGCTTTTCGGTGCACGCTCAGGGGAGGTCCTGGCATGCCAGGAAGTGCCCTGAGGACCAGAGGCTGCCTGTTTCCCATGGTCCCTGCAGAAAGCCCCCCTCCCCGCCAGACCAAGAGCCAGGACCCCTGGTGAGTTCCTCTTTGCCGGCTGGGCCTCTGGACAGTCCCCGGCCCAAGAAGCATGGCCCATCAGGAGGCCCAAGAGAGGTAGCAGCGGTCAGTTATCAGGCGGGGCCGGCACAGGTCTGCCCTGGCTGCAGACAGGGGGCTGGGGGGAATGGACGCCGCTGCAGAAACTCCAGCCCCTCCAGCCTGCGTGACAGCCCGGACAGTCACAATGGCTGTGCGCAGTCACATCTGCAGGTAATTTCTCCATCCATCTGCCTCGGAGCAGATCTCATTCAATTAATTAGAACAACACCCTCTGTCCCAGCGCCATCTCTCAGGCAGAAGGGGCCCGCCGTGTCCCCCGGAGAGCACGTCGCTCAGAGCCGGCCGTGGAGCCCGCTGTCTCCTGGCGGGCCCTAATTGCATTAGGAGTAACCATGAGGTCAGCGGGCATGCCGCTTGTGATCCGCCTGGCCTCCAGCCTCCAGGGTGCGTGCACAAGGAGCTCCCCAGCCGTGCTGCCTACATTTGCAATCGTTTAAGGGGAATAAGTTCCATCTTGGAGGCCTGCACAGCCTTTCCAACAGCAGCCAAACTGTCCGCCCCGGACAGGACAGAAAGCCGGCTGGCAGGTCACCGGGCGGGCTCCCCTCCTGGGGCTGCCTCCTCCCCAGAGCGCACCAGGGCAGCCGTTTGCACCCCAATTCGAGCCAGGTCCCAGGGAGCCGGTTGGGTCCAGGAGAGAGAGAGGAAGACAGAGAGAGCACCGTCTTGGAAGCCAAATTCCAGGGGAGCAGCTTCCCTGCTGGACAAGGTACTGGACTCTGAGCGCTGGTCCCCTCCAGTATGACGGGGGTGGGGGAGGGTGCTGTCGGCTTCTCTGACTTGTTACCGCAAGAGGGACCACCAACGGGGTCTGACCCTCAGGAAGGCAGTTACGGCCTTTGCCATGGAGTTAGCGCCCACTCCTGGACCCAGGGCTTTTCTTCCTTCCCTGTTCTGGGTCCCTTTCTTCATGGACTCTCAGGAGGGGCTGGTGACTCTCAGGGCGTCTTCCCTGAAGATGGCCCAGACGATGAGCAGCAATGTCCCATTGTAAACATAAAAAAAGGAATGTTCAAATAGAAAGAAAAGTCTGTGGTTGTTGTTGAGACTAGACAGTAGCAAAAGCCTACACCCGCCCTGTCTACATGGACAGTCCACCCAGTGGCATGGTGACCATGACCGCCTCCTTCAACATGCGCACGCTGTCATCCTCTTCCCCCCACCCCATCTCCCATTCCTATCTTGTCTCCTGAGTTTATGTTGCTATGGTGATCCCACATAGACAGCTCTTTGGAAAGCCTAATGCTCAAGGCAGACTTTTTTTGTGGGGGGGGCATCACTGCCCTCTGGTGGTCATGGGAGCTACCCAGCCTTGCTCCCGGAGAGCTGCTGCTGGATTTGAACCGCCAAGCCCGCACTCAACCACTACACCACCGGGGCTCAGCCCAACTTTTTTTTTTTAACTAGTTAAGCTAAACTCTTGTTTGGTTTTTAAGAAGACTCCAGCGGATATTTTTTGTTTGTTTGTCTAAGGACTAAAGATTATCCCAGGAAGAGTTCATCCAGCATAGCTCCAGAAAGCCCAAAAGCCGTGAAAGTACAAAATTCTGTTCTGCATTTCCCCCCTTCTGACCAGGTTTCTTCTATAAAATATGTGGTGACAACATTCAGTAATGGGCACCATCCAGTTCCTCTGAACTCAGGATAAAGAAGAATTAGCCACACATTCCATTTTTTTCCTTTTGCCTCCACCCCCTCCTTTCTTTCTCTCCCATAATTTACATAGCATACACTTCAATAGTTCAATTGGTCAGTCAATCATATCAAGGAGAATTGTACAATCATTACCATATCAATTTTAGAACACCCCCTCTACCTTTTAGTGTTTTTTTTTTTTGGCATCACTGCCCTCTGGTGGGAGTGGGAGGCCCAGTCTTGCTCCTGGAGAACTGCTGCTAGATTTGAACCGCCAAGCCAGTGGGCCCCAGTTCTGCACCGGGGTTCAGCCCTCTTAGTCTTTTTTAAAGGTTGTTTTTCTTTTAATCATTTTATCGGGGCCTTGTACAGCTCTTCTCACAATGCATCCATCATCCACCTGTCCATCCATTGTGTCAAGCACATTTGTATATATTTTGCCATCATCGTTTTCAAAACGGCATCAGCTCTTCATTTTTCTCCTTCCTCCCCTATCCTCCCTCTCTCAAGAATCCTTGATAATTTATAGATCATTATTATTTTTCATGCCTGCCTCCTACTCTTAATTCTCCTTCTAGAGGCCAATTATTTGGTTGAATTTGGTTGACCACTTGCAAGACACTATGCATTGAACTAGGAGGCAGAAGAAAACATTAGACATGTTATTATGTCAATTCACTGGGTTTTGTCCCCTGAAGCCATGACCTTAAACTTCCAAGCCAAGGGGGCGCGGGGTGTTGGTTGAACAGAAGCAAGCTCAGCAGCTACTCTTTTGACCATCACTGTATTTATCTCACAACTTGGGCCACTTCAACTTTTTGCTACAGCTTATTGATACCGATTACAATAAGCAGCTGTATGATCTTGCCTTAATCAATGTGGTTGATTTCCTATGAGCATTACCCTCTCTTTCCACCACTCCCCCCTCTCCTGCCCCTGGTAATCACTAGTAAACTTTGGTCTCTCTGGTTGTCTTTCCTTGTCTTTCATGTAAGCAAAACCATATGATTTCTGCCCTCTTAGATTGGCTTATCATATTTTTCAGACCATTAAACGCACTCCCCCCCCCTGCCAAAAGTGGGGGGAAAACGGGGGTGCATCTTGTGGTCTGAATGTGTGGTATCCCAGAGCAGTTTAGTAGACTGGTACTATTTGGTTCAGAATATTTTTTTTCTTGTTTTCCTGCTCTACAAACTGGGTGTGTTATATGCTCAGGTGCCTCTTATGGTCCAAAGAATACGGTTTCACTCAACTGTCATGTCTTCGTGCCCCATCTCTATGGTAGCATGTATCAAGATTCTGTTTCTCCCATGAGCTGAGCTGGATTCCACTGTATGTCTGAACCACATTTTGTTTATCCACTTATTCATTGGGGGGGGGGAGGGCAAATTCCTTCTACCTTTTGGCTATTGCGAATCATGCTACAACACGCACACTGATGCACAAATCCTTAACTCTCTGCCCTTCAGCTTCTGGGTATATATTTAGGAGTGGAATCGCTAGGCCATATGCTTTTTCTATTTCTAGGTTTGTTTGCTTTGTCGAGGAACCACCACTATATAGAATTTCCTATGGGTGAGGTTTTCGAAGTCAATTCCCCGGCATTTCTTCTGCGTAGCCTTGGACCTCCAACTCTGCTTAGCATCTAGGTGCGTAGGCCAGAGACTTCAGCCCATAGACAAAAAGTCCGCATGCCCCCCTCACCCCTGCACTCCTAGCTGTGTCATCTTGAGTGAGGTTTATTCTTCTCTGTTCTTCGTTTTTCTCATCTGCGTGACGAGGTCAGCCGAGTGCCCATCTCATGCGGCGGTGAGGATTAAATGAGGTGACGGGAAGCAAGAGCCCTGGCTGCAGAGGAGGCCAGACAGTCGGCTGCTAACTGGGAGGTCAGCAGTTCAAATCCACCAGCCAAAGAGCTGGAGAAAGTCGAGTTGTTTGTTTCCATAAAGATTCCTTACCTAGAGACTGCCTGGGGCGGCACTGCTAGGTTCTACAGGGCCGCTTTGAGTCAGAACTGATTCCATGGCAGTGAACTTGGAGTTTGGGAAGTCACTGGGAAGGTTTTTAACTGCTGTGTCCATTTCTTGAGCGGGTTTGGGTTTGATCCTCTCCGGGGAGGCGTCCAAGCTGAGACAGATCGCTGTTTTACAGGAGGAAGAAGGCCAGTGGGAGGATGGAGTCGTACCAGATCCACCAAATATTTTGTTCCTTTAATTATTGAGAGCCTCCCAAGTGTACTCCTGAGATCCTGCTGCGTGCCAAGCACTGGGTGGGAGACAGAGAGTGAGCGCCCGGGGCCTCTGTCAAGGTCATTGTGCTCCTGTGGGGTTTTCCTCTTCGATGAGGTGATACACAACAGCAGATACCCACCTGGCAATCTCTGCAAGGACAACTCCGAGACTTTATCTAAAGACACACAAAGCAGACTTACTGCCCTCGGTCGATTCTGACTCACGGGGTCCCTGTAGAGCAGGCTAGCACTACCCCACTGGGTCTCCAAGACCATGACATTGAGTGCATTCTTGAAGTCCTCACGCTCCTTTTCTTGAGTGCACCCCATAAGCATAAATTCACTCCTGCCTCCATGTCCTAGCCCATCCTTCAAGCTGCCGCCGTCACTCTGATCCCACGTAGATCGTCCTGAGCAGAGACACAGAGGGCACTTTTTTTTTTTTAAATCACTGCCCTCTGGTGGTAGTGGGAGCTACCCAGCCTTGCTGCGGCTGGATTTGAACGGCCAAGTCAGTGGGCCGCAGTCCCACCCTCAACCACTACACCACCGGGGCTCAGCCACAGTGAGCACTCTCAAGAAGACTCTGAGGTGCTTTGGGTTCAGGGTTTCAAGATGGTGACAAGCCAGTAGTTTGGGGGTTCATTTAGCTTCAATGGCTCCTGAAAGCCTGGGTTTTCTGGTAATTTTAAATGATTTTCCAGCCCCCCACCCCGCACCCACTTTTGATCAGGAATCGCCTGTGGAATTATCCTACAGAGTTCAGTGATGATTGGGCTGCTGGTTTTCTAAAGACCACCCATGAATGGGAAAAGGCTCCCCATCCCGCCCTCCAAGCTTCTGGGTGTGCCTGGATGGGATGCAGGGCCTGGATGCAGTCTCGTTCCGATTCTTTCAGAGCCAGCCGCTTCCGTCTTCCCACATTTTTCCAATGCAGTGGAACCGTCTCTTCCCACAGAAAGACTTTCGTCCTTCCCTCTGAGACTGGGCCTGGGATCCTGCCTTGAACACCCACTAACACCCCCCCACCCCCATCCCCTGGCCCCCTATCTTGAAGCTGCCTGCTCACTTGGTCATGGCCCAGGCGGGAGGAGCTGCCGTTGTGCCTCCCGTTCTCTGCTCTTCTCCAGAACCTAGTGTGATGGCCAGCAAAGAAGTAGGTGCCCCGCACACATTTGTGAAGCGCAGGGGTGAAGCGTGAACTTGAATTCTGTGTCCAGGCTTAGGGCTGGGGCTTCTTTGAGGTGGCCCACATCTGCCCTGGACAGGAGCCTCTAGACCTCCTGCCATCCACCATGGGGATGACTCAGGGCAAAGCTATTTCCCTGGCTCCCTCTGGCTCCTGTTTCAGTCTCCCAGCCCCAGTGATGGCTTGGAAAGTCCTTCCCAATGAGCTGAAGCCTTCAGAAGTAACGGATGTCCACTTTCTGCCTGTCGGACAGTGTGAGAGCAGTTCTGCGCCCTCCCTGAGTGCGTGGCTCCTGCTGCCTGGAGATGGAGACCGCGGGAGGGATCAGAGCAGGACAGGCAGCGAGTGTGGAGGCCGTCTCGTGGTGGACCCAACAAATGTCCAGCACATGTCCCTGGGGACGAGAATGGAGTAGAATGTGGGAACCCAGCTTGGCAAAGCAGGCCTGGGTCTAAGTGGAATCTGCAGAGTTGGCCTGGTGGAGAGGCCCTGGCAGTGCCGAAGGGCATGTTCTTAAGCTGTGGGCAGCCAGGCCTCCCCTGAGCTTGGCAGATGCCAGTTGGGCACACGGCGTGGGGCACCAGGAAGGAGGAGGTGGGGTGGGACAGGGTGAAGAGTGGCCAGTGCCCACGTCCTTCCTGAGCTGGACGAGGGTGGAGAAGGAAAATGCAGCTTAACCAGGGCAGGCAGGAATCCTCCCTGGGGCAGGCACGAAGACACCCTGGCCGGAAGGAAGGGCCCTCATCCTCAGGCTTGGCCAGAGTCCTGTCTCCATCTGCTGTCCCCATCAAGGTCACTGTCACCTGTTCCACAGTGCGCTGGGGTCAGAGAGATGGAACCTCTTTTTCACCAGGGCCCTGGGGAGGCCAAAGCCGACTTGCCTTCCCACTCCTCATGCCTCACGGAGACACCGTCTAGTCTCGCTGACTGCTCTAACGCGTGGTGCGGGGTGGGGGGTGGGGGAATAACTTGTGGAGATTCCCCCAGCAGGGCACAAGGAGGCAGGCAAGTGCTAGCTGGCTGTGACTCTGGGCCCTTCTCTTCGAGCCCGGAGATGTTGCATCTGCACAGAGAGCGGGGAGGGACAAGGGATGTGTGCTTTATCTTAACTGCTGGCTGGTTTTGTTCTTTGGTGTGTGATAGTAGTGGACTTCCTCTTACCCACTTTGGACACATCACCAGGAGCCCCCAGTCCCTGGAAATGGACATCATGTGGGGTCAAGTGGAGGGGCAGCGAAGGAGAGGGAAGACCTCAACCAGAGGGACAGAGATAGTGGCTGCATCCGTGGGCAGGGGCCCAGGGCCCCTTGTGAGGACCGTGCGGGACCGGTTAGAGTCACGACGCCTGGGAGCCAACTCCAGGGCACCTAACAGCCACAGTGGACACCTGAGTCATTTGGAGATAGGCTAGAGGCCAAATGTCAACAGGTCAAACCAGAGCAGAGTCGCAGGGGTGGCGCAGGGGGTGGTGGCTGGGGGCCTCGTGTGCCCTGGAAGCCCCTGCCCTGCTCCGTCTCTTCTCGCCCGTCTGCTCAAAGGGCCTCCTGGCAGGTTCTAACTGGGAGATCCCAGGCAGTGTGAGCCACTGGGATAAAGTGACCAGACGTCCCGCTTCTTAACAATGTAACAACACCCCGCGGCAATTTAAAGTTAAAATAAATATATCATAATACTATTTTTGCATTCTATGAAAGTTTTTGTTGCTTTATATAGACCAAATTTTTAATTAAGAAACACCCCCCCCACACACACACCCCCCCCACCCTCGGTCAATAGTGTCCCACTTAAAATCTGGTCACTTTACACTGTGGCCAGGATGTGGCCGCTCAGTGGTGGGGCTGAGAGGAAGACAGACACTTTTCAGAGCTGGCAGCTCTCAGGTGAGGGAGCCACAGGCACCAGCCCCGCCATCTGCAGCTGCCTGCAGAGGCCAGCCAGTGCCCAGCCTTTGCTGGATGGGGCCTCCGGGGACTCCTGACCCACCCGCCAGGAGGCAGGAGCCGTCTAGTGGCCTCCCAGAAACCAGCGCTTGGGCAGCAAGGCAGGAAGCAGGTGTGGGGGGCTCCTAGGCGGCCCCCACCCCCACCCCAGCCTTTCTTTGAGTGCTGGATCCATCCAGCCTCCCCCCAGGGGACGCCGGCCTTGAGATAGCCAAGCAGGCCCAGCCCTGGCTTCTGCTCCAGAAACCCCTCCTTCCTGCCCGACAGCGTCATCATCCCGGCAAGCAGAGCAGTGGGCTGACCTCCCGCCTCTGTGGCCTCACACTGGGCCTGCCCCCAGCCTCACAGGCCTCCTTCGAAAAATAAATAAATACTTTCCCCATTATCCCATTAGCGGCTTCACAGGTTTTTCTGCTATTAGTCCCCAGCTCCCCTGAAAGTGGAAACACGTGTCCCGCGGAGCTTTCCCCCGGCCCACCCGCCTCCGCCATGGAACCGGTGCTAAACTGGAGGTGGGCACCGTGCCCATCCACCTGTGGCTGCCCCCCTCCACCCCCCTGAGGGGGAGGGGGCTGTAGCCAGCCCAGCTCGCCCAAGCCTGCCAACTCTAGGACTCACCAGGGGTCTCCACACACTGGAGAACCACTTCTGAGAATCACTCCTTACTGCTGTGTGGCTTCGGGAAAAGTTTTGTCTCTCTGGGAGCCTCCGTTGCTTTGTTAAAAGGGGATTGCAATCCTGGTCTCAAGGGGGGGAAGGATCGAAGTAACTGGAGGACAAGGAAGGGTTTTAAAGAGGCATGGGAGTGCTTTGCAACTGTGTGTGTGTGTGCATTAGCCTTCACTTTCCATACACATTCCTACAGAGTTATACATGGAAGTGGCCAGGTCTTTTCTCCTTGAGCTGTCCCCCAGCCCAAGGTGAGGCCTTTGGAAGCCCAGCCTGCCTGGGACTGGCCTGTCTGCATCCCTCTTGGAGCCACTTCAGTGCTGAGAGGGTTCTATGTCTCAGGACTACCTGCTCCTTCAGGTAGTCCTGTGGCCCTATCTTGCACCCCCATCATGCCTGTGTACAGGTCCTAGGGGCAGAGTGTTGGGAACGTTTATTTCTCCACTCCAACTCGGTCCTTCTCAGCCCCGCTGTGCCCGTGTGCAGGCTGGTCTGGCTGCCCACTGGGCAGTAGGTGTGCAGGTAGGCAGCTGTTTGATCTAGGCAAGGTCGTCAGCAGCTAGGGTCTGTGGGCAGTGCCTGTGAGATCCCATCTCAGATGGAGTCAGAGTTAGTCTGAGCCCAGACCTGTCCCCTTGCCCTCCCTCCCAGAGGGAGGTGTCAGTGTCCTCCAGGGAGAGAGAGTCTGAGGCTCTCTTCCTGCATGGCTGTGCCAATGTTGGTGAGTTGTTAACTACTTTGTGCCTCCACACTTCACATCTTTTCCATGTCAGCAGCCTGTTCCATTGCTGTGAGGCCCCAGGGGAGAGAAAGCCCAGTCCCTGGCGCCGCAGAAGGCACTGTCAGTGTCATTACTCTGCTGGTATCATGGCAGGGTAGCAAGTGTGTGGGTGCCCAGTCCCAGGCTTCAGCATGCCAGCCTCCCCTCCGGTGAGTTCTGGTCGCGTGGGGGAGGCCCTCAACTTGGCCTGCCATTTCCAGACAGCTGGGAGCAGTGGGGGAGGGGGAGGCATGTGCTCAGGTGGTCCCCGGGCCCCCTGCTTCTCTGGGCGGCTGGGAGGGTTGGGGGCTGGCCTGCCCACCTGCACCATCAGCCTTGGCTTCAAAGTCCCGCCTGTCAAGTTGGCCAAAATCTTGCCAGCCGCACTGCTCCTCACTGGTGATCCATTTCTGCTGCAAGAAGCAGCTGGGAAGCTTCCTTTGCTTGGGTTCTGGGGGCTTCTCCCCTCGCCACCTGCCCCCGCACACCCACCCACACCCCGGGTCACCCAAGGAGCTGGTGGCACAGGGGTTAAGCACTGGACTGCAATGGGAAAGACCAGGGGTTTGAACCCGCTGTGGAGACAAAGGTGGCCATCTGCGTCCATAAAGATGATGGCTCTGAGAGCCCTCAGGGCCCGTTCCCTGTCCTGTGGTGCCAGGAGGGGTCCTGGCATTGGTGGGGGGCTATGTGTTGGGGCTATGAACCCACCCAACCAGTCCCCGGGAGAAAGATGAGGCTCTGGGCTTCCATGAAGGTTTGCATTCTTAGAAACCCACAGAGGCAGCTCCAGCCCGCCAGGATGCACTCGATGGCAGTGACAGGGTTACGATGAGGTGAAATGGACCCGGCATCACCGAGTCCCTTCCCGTGCCATTGGAGGGTGAGAAGGAGGCTGAGTGGCCCATCTCGGGCTCTGCCTGGGCCAGTGTTGTCCTTTAGGGGGGTGGGCGGGGGTGGGGGGGTGCACTGAGTCTTCTCCCTCCTGGGATCCTGAGTTCTCGCCAGTCCGTGGCGAGGGGGACCACTTGAACAGGGCCTTGGGATGGATGTTCTGCCAGCCAGGATGGGCTGCCCCAACCCCTCTAGCCAGGGTCCGGTGGGGGCTGGGCACAGCCTGTTGGGGGAGCTGGCCTGGACACAGCAGAAGGCAGGGGGCTGGCCGACCTGCCCTCCTGCCACCCTCCCTCTGAGCTGCTCTCCTGGGAAAGCCAGCAGGTCTGGGTCAAGGGGAGGGGGGGGTCTGGTATGGGCCATATTCAGTGGCGGATTAGCCGGGGGAGACTGCTCCCACCAGCAGGGAGGGGAGAGATAAAGCCCATGAGCTGGAGCAGGGGGGCCCAGCCCTGAGACATTCCCTCCCCTGACCCTAGGCCGGTGTCTGTGTTGAGGGAAGGGGCCACCCCCCTTTCCCCAGGGAAGTCCAGCACTTTCTCAGGCCCTTTATTAAGTTTCTCAGGAGCCAGAGGGGAGGTGATCCCTCCCCCGCTTCCCCGGGCCCCCCTCCTTTTGTCTCCCTCCCCAGGAGGGTCGGGAAGGAGCTTTTCTCATTATCGTGGTTATTAAAAAATAAATGAGCCAGAGACGGAGACATGGAGAGAGACAGAGAGGCTGAGAGACAGAGGCAACAGAGAGAGACAGAGGCAGCAGATGGATAGAAGAGGGAGCTGGGGAGACAGACAGAAAGCAGTAGAACGAGCGTCCTGGAGAGACAGACACAGAAGAAGTGGGGGTCGCTAGGAAATTCTGGCTTTCAGCTCCCTTGGATGTCATACCGAGTACCATAGCTTGAGCCAACTCCTTCGACGACCAGCCTCCCCCAACCAAATTCATTGCCATCAAGAGTCATAGCAATCCTGCAGGACAGGGCAGGACTGTCCCTGTCGGTCTCTGAGACTAACCCCTTATGTGGATACAAAGCCTCCTCTGGTCTCCCGCCCTGCGAGCGTCGGGTGGTTTGAAGCTGCTGCCTCTGCGGTGGAAGCCCCGTGTGTGTCCACTGTGCCACCTGGGCCCCTTCAGCTCGGGCATCTCTTCTTCCTCATCGGGGAAATGGAAAGAGTCATTCTTGGTCCTACTCCGTGGATTCATGGGTGGCACAAAGAGTTGGGTGCTTGCCTTCTAGCCCAAAGGTGGGCGCCTCAGCCTCGCCCAGAAGTGCCTCCAAAGTCAGGTCTGGCTCTCCTCTACAGAACCCCTCTCTGCTCTGCAACAATGGGGTCGCCGCAGTCAGGATCAACACAGGGAGCAGCAGATGCACTGTCGTGAGCCAGTGAAACTCCAAAGCTGGCTCCATGTATGTGAAGTGTGTGGTGTGAATGTCGTGTGTCTATGGTCTGATATTCATATCTATGGAGAGAGTGAGAGAGAGAGAGAGAGAGAGAGAGAGAGAGAGAAAGAGAGAGAACGAGAACCATGGTGGAGAGCCCTCCGTCTCTTAGGAAACCCCTACTGCCGTAGCCTGAAATGCCAGGCACATTTCCTGTGCGAATGTCTGTGTCTGAGTGCAGCTCCTCTTTCTTGGCCACTGCCTAACCTCAAGTCTTGGCTAATGGAGTGGGGTGGGAGGGGAGGGGAAGCAACACTTCATAGAAGACCTACTTCATGTAATTTTTCTTCATTAGTCATTAGTCATTGAGCCTAGCCTTTGGGGGCAGACAAATGTGGTCTTGAATTCCAGAGATTCACTGCACATGTACACATGTCCACCTCTGTGGACCCATCTTCCACGAATGGGCACAAAGGCCAATACTATTTACCTGGTGGTGGTGGCGGCGGCGGGGGATGCCTTCAAGTTGGTGCCAGCTCCTGATGACTCTGTGCCCAGGTCTGCACCATCCTCCCTGTCACTGTCAGGAGAGCCCGTGGCTATAGCCACTGTATCGATCCATCTCCTTAAGGACCTTCCTGTTTCCCCTGACCTTCCACTTTACCATGCAGTGTGTCCTTCTCCAGCGACCCCTTGTCCAACATGTGTGAGACGAGGTCTGGCCAGCCTTGTCTTTTAGAAGCTGTACTTCCTCCAAGACAGACCCGTGGATTCTTCCAGCAGTCGTGGTCCCCCCAATCTTCTTCACCAGCACCATCGTTCACACGCCTCCATGTTTCTCGGGTCTTCTTTATACATGGTTCAGCTGTCACACGCTTGGGAGGTGACTGGAAGTATTCGCTCGGACTTGGGTCAAGTGCACTTGAGTCTTCCAAGTGACATCCTGCCTCTTCCACACTGAAAAGCCATCTCGCGCAGCAACGTGTCCTTTGATCTCTCCACGGCTGCTTCCAGGAGCATCCCTTGTGCATCCGAGCCAAATGACATCCTTGACAGCCTCTCTGTTTCCTCTGATGTTACCTATTGTCCCAGGTTGGGGGTCTTGGTCTTCAGTGACCTACACTGAAGGCTGCAGCCCTTGGTCACCATGGACAAGGGCTTCCCATCCTCCTCACTCTCGGCACGCAAGGTTACGCCCTCTGCCTATCACCAGGTGCTCAGAAACCTTCCTCCTCCAGTCCTCTTTGTCGAATCCAGCGTCTCTGATGATGTCCTCAGCAAACAGGCAGAACACGGACGGTGAGAAGAGACAGCCCTGATGATTTCAGTCAGACCGTGTGGACACCCTTGTTCCGTTCGCATGACAGCGTCTTAGTCCGTGTACCACCTCCTCCCGAGCATGACAAAGGGTTCCAGATCTCTCCATAGTTTGATGCATAGTTGTTATCCACACAGTCGCATGTCTCGGCAGAGTCAATAGAACATGTAGGGGGCTTCTTAAAAAATGGTGTTACGGGCTGAGCCCCGGTGGTATAGTGGTTGTGCGCGGGACTGCGGCCCACTGGGACGGAGGTTCAATTCCAGCAGTGGGGCTGGGCCTCCTACTCCCACCGCACGAGAGCAGTGATGCCAAAAAAAAAAAAAATGGTGTTATGGGACTATAGATTCGTGGGGCAAAATCTCCCATGGGAAAGATTTAAATCAACCGCCAGTAGTTTACAGTAGACCCTTGAGTAAACAGGGATCTGAGGTCCATCGTATAACTTTCAACTCCCTCCAAACTCAACAGCAGGCAGCCGACTGCCCACCAGACGTCAGGCAGAGCAGGAGCCGCCACGTGGCGGACAGTACGTCCGCTCTGTGCCGCACCTACCGAAGAGCGACACGTCAACAAGACCCCAAAAGGTGGTTTGCGAAGAACACCCGGTTTTCGCGCCTGCCGCTTTCGCAGCGGAGACAGTGGCGTCACAAGTCTCCCTTTCTTTTTCCCACCAGGGCTCCTGCGGCGGGTTAGTTTATCTTGAAGAGGGCGAGCAATCGCACCCACACACCCCTCTGTGCGCCATCAGGTGTGCTCGGAGCGCGGCCAGCATCACCCGGGCGCTCTATCCCGGGCCCCCCTCCGAGGGCATTCGGGCGGTGGGAAGGGTGCGCTAGACCCCCAGAGAAAGCCGAGAGGACCCCGAGAGAGGACGTCTCCCTGTGGGGCACCGCGATCTCCCCACGCAGAGGGGTGAGCATCGCCGCGGTGTTAAGCGGACAGAGGCCCCGCACGTGCACACCGCCCCGTCGGGGCTGGGGGCGGCCGCCACCCAGTGATGGTAGCAGCGCAGGCCGCGGACCCCGTGCACTGTGCGCAGTCACGACTTTGCCGTTTGCTCACGTGTACACCGTGAATGGCACCGTGGGGGTCCTATGTCTGCCTGAGTCTTGATACATTGTAACTTTCTACAATAGGCTAGTAGCGACAAACATGAACTCATGAAATACTTCTAAAAATCATGTTAAAAATCCTTGTGAACTTCAAGATTCATCTGGGAGATCTTTGGGTTTTTTACCCCTTAGTTGTCACCAATCTCCCCCACCCCACATTCCATGATATTTATTTATGGGGGGGGGGATCCACGTGTGAATGAACCCCAGCAGTTCAAACTCATGGGGTTCAATGGCTACCAGATGACAGCGGCGACACCATCACTGTACCCCAAGTTTAGGATCTGTCCATCACCCCCAAAAGATAGCTTATGCTCATTTGCAACCACCCCCAGATCCCATCCAAACCTCGCTAACCACTCGTCTGCTTTCTGTCCCTTAGATTTGCCTTTCCTGGACAGTTGGTACAAATGGACTCATATGGCATTGTGGAAGAGAAACACATTTAGTGACACTCAGAGATGTGTAAGACAGAGCTTCATGGCAAGAGGGAATTCTGTACCAAGCAATCAAACCAGCCCAGTCCAGAAGAAGTCATGTCAACACTAGTCCCTAAATTCCTCTTCAGACTCACGCAGTGACACAGAGTGCAGGGGGGTCGCAGGCCGGTGGGGGCAGAGCCATACGCAATGGCAGCATCATCATCACAAGGCTCTCAGGTCTCGGCATGGCCTGACGTGGCTTATCAACAGGAAGGTGAAAATGGGGAGGGGGGTTGGTTTCCCAGGACTCTCCTTCTGAGAAGACCACACCCAGAAGGAGGCATCATCAGGCTGTGACTTGATTGACAGGCTGGAATCCACCCCTTCACTCCTATCTTCAAGTTGACATGAAATATGTAATTACCACAGGAGGATAGTTCAGGCGTCTGACCTTCCTCGGTTACCATAATGTTTCATCACAATGGGTTGGGGCTCTCTCCCCCGTAGCAGCCCTCAGCACTGGGTTTCTTTCCATTGTCGAGTGGGAGTCCAATCTACGGAGGATGTGGCTTGCCCGTTCACCAGCTGATGGACATTTGGAATTGCAGGTTTCTTTCATGGTATGATGTGTGAATAAATTCTGTGGCAGTCAGGTACTTGTGTGTCAATTTCATGATTGGGAGATGGGGGTGGAGTCTAGCCTGTCAATATGGAGGTGGCCAGTGAGGTCTCTGTGTGGGCCTGGGTTTGTCCCGAGAATTCTGGGAAGTCTCACAGTATTTCCCAATTGGAGAAGAGAGACTTGACTCACTCTCTTGACAGTCTCTACCGACAAGACAAGATGGTGGCATGCTGATAGATCCTGTGTCCTGAAACCTGGAGGGGCTGAAGAAGAAGCCACATGGGCTTGCCCTGATGGAACCAGACCTCTGGGGTCGAAAAAGCCACAGAGAGGCCCCTGCTAGCACTAAGATGCTTCTACCACCACTGGATGCACACAACTCTGCAACCACTGGCCTGTGATTGTCCTGGTGTCATTGCACATGCTTTGTAAGTTGGAAGGAGACTTTATAGACTGGGATAGAACCTGTGGGGGTAATTTCAGACTTATGACCTTGGACTGGACTGGGTTGGGATGCTTTCTCAATGTTCCATTCCTCTTGTATAAAAACTTTTCCCTTATATCCATATGCGTGTTTATGAATTTGTTTCTCTAGTCTACCCGGACTAACATAAATGTGCTTGACCCGTGGGTATGCATGTGCACACCTATGTGTACATGCCCAGATTATACACTCAAATCCCCAGCCATCATGAGTCTACTGGGGTGAGGACCCTGCTCTTTAATCTGACACATCAGACAGTCCCATAGGTTTGGCACCTGAAAGCTGATATTATTTTTAAAAGAAGGTAAGAGAGAAAGCAGGAAGAGCAGATTACTTACAGAAAGCCAGCAGAAGACAACAGGAACAGGTCTAAGGTGAAGTGGCCCCACTGCCATTACAGGCACCCTGATTGGCATCGTAGGGAAAGAACTCACAGTGCTTACAAGAGACCTGCTTGCCTTTCCAAAGAAGCCAAGTCAATTTCCGTGTCATTAGGTGGCCATGGCAGAGACAAGTGGTCAGTTGGTGTGTCATCAGGTGAGACCCCAGGCGTCATAGCTTGTTGGTTCTCTCTCTGTGACCTTTCTTGGCAGAGCCTGGCCCTCTGTGCTTGCTGGTCTGGCTCTCCAACAGCAGCTTTTGGAAAACCCTGGATTGTCCCGTGCTAGAGCTAGGCCAGTATTACAACTCGGTGGTGGTGGGGGGGTGGGGGGGGTGCTTTTCCATGGGCCATCCCTGGATGATGCTCAATCTTCTGCTCCTTTGGTGACCTCCTGCCCAACTCCACACTGTGGGTCACCTCTACTCGCCATGGCCATCTGCCCCAAGGGCTGACTGGCCACAGCAGCAGTGTGTCGCTCTTCTTGTCCCCACTACTCTCACCCAATGTCTTTGACACTCAGCCCTGCCATGCTTGCTGCCTCTTCCCTGGCACCTCATGTCACTGGCCCAGAGTTACAGCCCTTAGCCTGTGTTATAGCTCTCCAGGGAGGATCCCTGCTATTCCTGTCAGTTTTTCCAACAGTGTGACTGTCGTGTTGTTGTGACTCTGGATGCTTTGCGACCAGAATTTCAAAGGCTATCTGGCCACCTGTGGGGGAGAGCTTTCAATGAAACTGACTAAGGGGGAACTAGGAAGAAGGGCCTGGCAATCTTCTAAAAAAATAGCCATTCTAAGCTTTATGAATAGTTAGAAGCAACAGTCAAGAAATCAAATGATATATTGGACAAATCTACTGCAAGGGATCTTTTTAGAGTGTCAAAAAGTCTTAAAAGGTGTCATATTTCTCTGGTGCTTTGAGGCTTCCTCACCCCCCACCATCATGACCCCAGTACTGCCTTTCAGTTCTGGCTAGGCTGGAGGATGTGCACTGATACAGATAGGAGCTCATCACATATGGAATTCAGGTCAGATCAACCCCTCAGGAACAGAAATGGGACTAACAATACCAAGAGGTTAGGGGGAAAGTGGGGAACAGAGGGAAGGAAGGGGGAACCAATCACAATGATCGACACATAATCCTTCCCCCAAGGGACAAACAACAAAAACGTGGGTGAAGGGAGACAGCGGTCGGTGTAAGATATGGAAATGACAACAGTTTATAATTTATCAAGGGTTCACAAGGGTGGGAGTGGGGAGCAGAGGAGGGGAAAAAGAGAAGCTGATGCCAAGGGCTCGAATAGAAAGTAAATGTTTAGATTATGATGTAGCAACCTCTGTAGAAGTATACTTGAAACAATTGATGTATGGAATGTTATAAGAACTGTAAGAGCCCATAATAAAATGACTAAAATTAATAATGATAATAAATACACAGCAATACCAAAAAAAGAAAGTCTTAAAAGGCATCACGGGAAGACTACGGTGTGCCTGGCCCAAGCCTCAGGAGCATATGCAGTCTGGACAACGAATCAGGAAGGCTGCGGGGGAAGGGGTATGCTTGAATTATGGTGTGTGGGGGGGGTGATGAAAAAGTCCTGTGGTCTGTCGAAGGTTCTTGGAAGTGAGAATGGCCAGTCCTCCCCTCACAGACTTGGTGCCTGGCGTCAGAAGGAGGAGACCAGGCGCAGTCAAGCAGAGGCCCAGAGGAAGCATGGGAGACCCTTGATGCGCTGGGTGGACTCAGTGGTGGTGACAAGGAGCTCAGACTGAAGAACTATTGGGGGTGGTGCAGGAATTGGGCCATGACTTGTGAGGCTTTCCCGCCGGCGGTGGCCCCTGTCCACCGGATGCGCTCCCCTGCCTCTCCCGCTCAGGAAGCCCCAGGCAGGCCTCCTTGTGGTTGTCAGTGCCTGGTGGGGCGCCAAGTCCTATCCCAGCCAGTTCATGTAACGGTGGATAGCAAACCGGCCCGTCTTCCCAGCAGAGTCGTGGTGGCACGGTGAGTGGTTATGTGCTGGACAGTGGCCTGCATGGACAACAGTTCCATGGGAGAAAGTTCCACAGACTTTCTGTTCCAGTGATACCTCGCAAACCCGCAGGGGTCTCCCTCTGGGTCCCACTGAGTGAGAAGGTCCAATGAAGCCCTTCATGCTACTGACCTGGGCTGACAGCGATTCCTGGGTCACCAACAGTGTGGGGGAGAGTGACTATCGCAGGCCAGAAAGGCCACATACAAGTGGCAGTGTGTGCGGTGGTTAGATCTGTCAACACAAGTGCCTCTGAACTAGACTAAGGAGGGAAAGAGAAGTTTCTAGAGGCTCTCTGCTCCTGTAAAGAGGCCAGGCCAGGTACAGTATATTGGCAATGAAATATGCAACTTTCCTTTCGTTTCCTTTCCTTTCCTCCCCCACCCCCGCCATCATGATCCCAATTCTAGCCTACAAATCCCGCTAGACCAGAGGATGTATACTGGTAAGATAGGAACTGGAAACACAGGGGAATCCAGGACAGATGATCCCTTCAGGACCAGTGGTGAGAGGGGTGATACTAAAGGATGGAGGGAAGGTGGGGTAGAAAGGGGGAACTGATTAGAAGGATCTACATATAACCTCCTCCCTGGGGTATGGACAACAGGGAAGTGGGTAAATGGAGACATCATACAGTGTATGATATGACAAAATAATGATAATTTGTAAATTATCAAGGTTTCATGAGGGAGGGGGAATTAGGGAGGGAGGAAAAATATGAGGAACTAAAACCAAGGGCTTTAGTAGAAAGAAAATGTTTTGAGAAGGATGATGGCAGCAAAAGTACAAATGTGCTTTGCATATGATAGATAGATTGTGATGAGAGTTGTACGAACCCCCAATAAAATGATTAAAAAAAAAAAAAAAGGTTACAGGCTCAGAAACCGCAGGCCAGTTCTCTGGCATCCTACAGGACGCTGCGACGGGCATTGACTGCATGGTGGCGGGCAGCCTGGTCATTCTCAGGACACCGAGAGGAGGCGGCGAGCCCATGCCCAAAGGGACAAAGCTGTACCCGCAAACTGGTGACTGAGGGTCTTCGAAAGCTGCTGGGTTATCCTCTCCATTTGCAGAACGGGGAGCTGTGGCTCTGTGAGGTGAAGGAGGGTCAGAGGGGGCTGGGTAGAGAGGGACCCAACCCTGACCACCTTCCTAGGAAACCCAGGGGCTGAGTTGGAACCCCTCCTCCCTCAGCCCTCTCCCTCCTCCTCCACAGTCTCAAGGCCTCTCCGCCTGTCTCTGGAGGATCTTCGTGAGGTGTAAACTTGGGCGGACCCCTACGCGCCTCCCAAATCCCAAACTCACGGCCATCAAGGCGACTGCAACTCGCAGCAGCCCTATAGGACAAGGTGGAACTGAGACATCACTTCCTAGGAGAGCAGAGAGCCTCCTTTGTCTCCAACAGAGCGCCTGCTGGTTTCGAACTGCTGCCCTTGGAGTCAGCAGTCCAACATGAAACCCACGAGGCCAGCAGAGCTCATGAGTCCCTGCATGAGCCTCAACCTGAGTCTTCCCAGGAGCCCCCAAGTGGCCTCAATGGTTAACTCGCCTGGCTGCTCACAGAAAGGTTGGAGGTTCACGCCCACCCAGAGGCACCTCGGAAGAAAGTCCTGGCAAGTTCCATTCGAAAGATCACCCACCATGACCCCATGAAGCACAGGGTGACCCTGACTCATGGCGGGCTCCCTCGGGCAGTCAGCTCAGTGGCAACTGGTTAGGTGTGAGAGCACCTACTGGGGTCCAGGCCCCGCCGTCCCTGTCATCTCCAGGGCAGCCGCTGGTCATGGGGGTATTGGCAAGAAGGCTCAGAAGCGTGCCCAGGATCCCACAGCTCGTGTGCGATTGGTGGGGCCCGAATTCCAGTGTCTACATCTGTTTGACTCCAAAGGCCGCTCTTCCTCTCTCCCCCTGCCCCCTTCCTCAGAGGCTGGAGCTTCTACATCTGGCTCCCAAATGACCCCTCCAGGAGGGATGGAGAAGACCCAGGAACCCTGGTGTAGGGGAGAGGCTGGAGGGCTCAGGGTGGCTGAGCGAGCGAGGAGCGGGCCTGCTTCCCTGGAGCGTGGAGGCCTTTCCTCGGATCCGCATGCCTGGACTGCCTCAGCGCCCTGGAGACAATGTGCTTCTCGTTAGGCTGGCGTGGGGTTCTGCAAACCGCACGTCTAATTGTGAAGGTTTGTGGGGTGTGAGTAACTGTGCATCTCGTGTGAGGGGTGACTCCCAGCACATCTGGAGACAGCTGTGCCCCCGGCCCTCCCTGAGGACCAGCCCCGAGCAGGCCTTCCCAGGAGAAGTCTTTCAGAGGATGCGGCTAGTCAGTCCAGTGAGGCCAGGCTGCCTTCCTCTGATTCCCAGGACAGGATGGGTCCACCGGTCACCCTGAGCTGCCTCTGCTGGGGGCTGCCATGGGGCCAAGCTCTGCTGGGGCACCAGGGCTGGAGCTCCCAGGTAGGCTCCTCCCTCCTCCTGGCCCTGCACACAGCATGAGGTTAGTGGTCAGTGGTCAGCACTCAAGCGGGCCAGGTTTCTGAGCATGTGACTGGGTTAGTCCCACAGGAATCTCCAAGGACACCTTCCCAGACACTCTGACATCGTTCAGCATCTGAATCCAGCACCGAAGCCCTGAGAGAGGCAGGGGCTGCCCAGGACCTGCAGGACATGACTGCAGGCCCTGTCACTCTCTTATAGCACACGCACACGCATGCATGCATACACACTCACACACACAGCCACACAGATGCCTGTTCTTGCCGTCACATTTACAAATACCAGGTACTCACACATAGTCACACCTGCGAGGCCTTCCCAGACACACATGTCGGCACACACCCCCTCATGCTCTGTCCAGTGTCTAGTGGTGAGAGAGACCCTGGAAGTCCAGTTTGTCCAGCCCCTGCCTGGGCGGTGCCTCCACCAGCCTTCCCAGCTGCTTCCATGTCAGCCTTGCTGAGTCCAAAGCCGGGAAGCCCCAGTCAAGCTCTCACAATCACGGACTTTGGTTCTTCTGGAGGCTGCAGATGGACCTGATGGAGAGGCCCCATCTCGGGCTTCAGAACCTCGGCTGCTGGAGCCCAAGGCGGGTTCTCCAAGGGGAGGAACTTGGGTGGGAGGGCAGGAAGACGCCAAGGGGGCCCTTTCCAAAGAGAAGCACTGATTCAGATTAGGGAGGACACCCTGTTCCGGCCAGGCTAAGAACATGCAAGTTATTTGTTTGCTTTAACAAAAGGAGGAGGAAAAGGCCTGGCCACTCTGTTCTTATGAACCACTGCGGTCAGGTCCTGACAGGCACTCAGGCCGCATGCCTACCTTCAAGGAGCCCAGAGTCCGGGGTGGGCACCTTGTCCTGAATCAGGCAACCACAGCCACACATGGTGGCCACCAAAATGAAAGAAAGCAGTGCTTGAAGGGACCATTGGAAAGGGCGCCCTCACCTAGGCCCTGGACTGGGCGCAGGCTTCCTGAGCAGGGATGTTCAAAGTGAGACCTGAGAGGTGAGCAGAAGACAGGTGAAAGGGGGAGGCAGGTGTCTCAGGCTGAGGGAGCAGGATGTGCAAAGGCACAGTGGTCAGGTTGTCTGCGAAACCTCCAGGTCCTGGTCCAGAGTAAGCCCTCGGTGATCAGCAGTTGGCGCACTGCTCAGGCTCTCCCTCCCACAGCAAGCACCCGTGTGTCCATCCATGCAGTCTTTGTAAGTTGGGACTTGCGCACATGCATGCACGCATGCACGCAAGCACACACACAATGCACACACATCTCATCATGAGAGACACCAAGGTCCAGCATATGGTGGCCAAGCCGACTGTAGGACTGGTGGGTTGGTGGCAGAATGGAAACCTTCTAGCTTCTCTCTCTCTCCTGACTTTGGAAGCTCTGAGGAAGGTTTTGATTTTACCCTCCCTGGACAAAGGGCCCAGTGTGGTCTTGCAGGCTGGGGACAGGCCAGGAGCCTCTCCTCTGACATACAAACCCTGGGATCTTGGAGGTTGGAATCCTAGAAACTCACTTTCGGGCAGGCCCTTGCCCACCTTGAGCCCTGGGGCCTGGACTCCTCCCTCACCCACTCTCCATCCCACTTCTGCCCATCTCCCCCCTCCTTGGAATTCCTGGGCGCTGCATCTGGCTCCTGTCAGAACTCAGCTCCCCGGCCATCCTCAGAAATGGGCCTCTGCAGCTGCGGCAGCTGCAGACCTGGGACGAGGCCACAATGTGGGATGGGGTAAGGCCCGCAGGACACCCCATGTCCAACACCCAGCAGAGCTCCCCCCTCCGGTCTGGCCCCCTCTTGCTCTGCTCTGATTTTCTTAGCAGTTCTTTGTAACCAGCACATGGGGAAAGAGGACCGTGCACCTTCCTTTAGAAAGTTGAAGTCAAGTAAGCTTTGGGGGAGGGTGGTCCTAGAGCGGGGGGAGCCCTTCAGGGGGGTGCAAAGGTGATGAGAGGCCAAGGTAGAGGAAAGGGCACTGTCACTGGGGCCTGGGGGTGCTCGGGGCTGGTGGCTGGGCCATGGGCAGCGCTGGGCCAAGTGGAAACCTGCTTCCTAGTGAAAAGCACTGCTTCTCAAGACCCCAGTCTCAGAACCCAGAACGAGCACCAAGCCCACCCCACCGCTATCAGTGAGGCTGGGGGCAAGCCTGACTCCCCACCCTCCCAGGCCAGTCTGTCCTTCCACCCAACCTCCTCTCTAAAGGCTCCCCGGAGTCTTTCCCCAGCGACCCCCTTCCCGGGCATGTGGTGAAAGCTCTATTTATTATACTTCAGCTCGGACAGTTGTTTCAGATGTTTCCGATTCGTCAGCCTGCGCAGACATCTGTTCCTGGTTGAAGTCAGAGAAGAGAAAGAAAAAAGGAGAACGCGATGGGTTTCACACACCC
>PVJH01031399.1:0-23795 GCA_004026705.1 Nesogale talazaci
CTGTCATTGATGGAGAGAGATGAAGGAGACCAAAGAAAATGTAATGGAAGGGTTCTTAGCTCAGTCACCCCTTCCTCAAGGCAAAACCTTTGGTTTGTAATACTTTAAAGGGGTATGGACAGACACTGTGGGTTTGACTGAGGACCGTCACAGTAAAGGGAATAGAGTAATAAAGTGATTACAACAAATTTTGGTTTTTGAATGAATTTAAAAGCTCTCAGTATGGAGCAGCATTATGAAAGCATTTAAAAATATGAAGAATGCTGTTTGAAGCAATTGTGCCAAATGGATTTGATTAGCATGAAGGTGAAAAGGGTCTTAGTTTTAAAACTGTAATATCTGCAATTCATAATAAAATAAAGAAGGCTTGCATTTTGAAGCAAATTTCCCAAATTCAATGTATTACTTGATTTCTTTCTTGCTGCATCCATGGATATTAATTGTATATCTAAATAAATAAAATATTTGGCTACTTCTTTTCTCCAATTTTCATGATAGTCCTTATGATCTAATTATGAAGATTTTTGTTTTATTACTTAGAGATTTAATCCTAAGTAAATGAAGTAGTAATTGATCTTCATTATTTGGTTTTTCAAGCCCTCTTCATTTTCAGAAATCAAGCACATTGTGATAGTCTTCTTTTAATCCTGATGCCATTTTCTTTTTTATAGTCTGCTATTTCAGATAATATGCTCAGATTATGAATTAAGTAAATATGTGAATAGTTAAAACTGCAATACACTTTTCCTGATTTTAAAGCATCCAGTTATATAATAGACTTTTATGACGATGGTAAAAGTCCATTATTTTTTAATTCCATTTTTACATGAATGTTTTGAAGCTCCCTTGGTTAATTAACTCTAATAATGATATTATTTTAATTACTTCAAATATAGTAATCAAACATATAGAAATATTTGCATTACTACTCATATTTTTCTTGTTATTTGTTACTATGATATAAACAGTATTTTAAATATTTTTATAACTTTTCATCATGCATGCTACATTACCCTTTTTACCACAGCATATTGTATTTTGCAAAACATGGTATTTATTATTAAAGAGATATTTCAAATATATATGCTATTTTTAATTAGCTAGTTGTAAGCATTTGAAATGATCATTATTAATACAAGCAGTAATCATCATTAAAGAAAAAATTACTAGATTTTGCTTTAGGTAGCTTTAAAAGATTTGAACAACCTATAAAACTTGTTTTACTGACACTGCTAATTACTTGACTTCTTAATGGAAATTTCTCCACTCTTTGTCTTTTGAATTCATTTTCTTTACTATTGGCATTTCCTAATGCTTCCTTTTTAGAAATGTTTTATGCTGCTGCCTTGGCACCAAGTCAGAATACGAGGTATATAATTTATACAACAAGTCTCTAACCTTGTTCTCATTCTAGATAGAAATCTCCCCTTAAGGACTGATTTCTGAGAATTCAGACACCGGGTTTCTTGACAAGAACCCTAGAGGAGAGATTCTAATCATTTTTTAGTATTCATAAAAAAGTGGAATATGATTTTAGCTTTTTAAAATGACATCAGTATTCTTCCTACTCATAGTTGAATCTTGATATGACATTCTGCCTCCTTTTTTCCTCAATCTCCCAGAATACACAGTTGAATCTCAAAACTGATAAAAAGGAAAAAAGAAATGCTGCTTCTCTAATAAGGATGAGAACTTACATGGTATATAATGAATAGCTTCTTAAAGCATATATCAAAAAGCTTTTTAAAAATATAAAAATGTTTTATAACTAAAGCCATAGAAGTAACTCCTGAAAAACTTGGATAGTGGAAATTGTGGGTTTCAAACTTAATACCATAATTAATATTACTATTATTTTATTTAGGAAATAATTTCATTTTACTGTAATGAAAATATTCATAGGTACAAGAGAGTTAGACCAAGTTGGGTTGAGAAACAAACCCAGTGACACTCATATGTATAAGAAAGACTTTCATTTCTATCTAGAAAACAGCCCAACTCAAGCCCATAATTCTGGTACTAGTTGATCAGCTTCTTTACAGACCCACACAGCCACATGCAATGGTGCAGAATCCAGAAGATCGCTTGGCAGTAGGGACAAAGTCGTGTGGATCCAATGGTGGTGGCTTTGGTAGCCATCAGCGTCAGGCAGGAGGAAAGTTAAGACAGGCGAGGAAGAGGTTCCCAGGGTCTTCCTTATGAGAAGGCCATGCCTACAAAGAGTCACCCTCAGTCTGTGAACTGATGAACAGGTCTAACTCCACCTCTACATGTTTATAAATCTTCAAGTTGACATCTTCAAGTTATAAGTACCACAACACTGGGAAAAAATGTTCTGGTTGAATATGAGCAGTGCTTGGAGACAAGTAAAAATAGAAAGCAATAGATGAACCCTGGTCGTTTTAAAGTATCCAAAATCTTTTAGCTTTGGTCTAAAACAAAAATTTTGGCTGAAAATTATCTAATTTAAAGTAAAATGCATTTTATTATTTCTTATCATGTTCCTCTTTTCTTTCTTCTGACCATACTATAGACACAATCATTTCCTGTAATGATCACCACAGTAAGCTAATTAGCTGACAGGTTCTAAATTCCTTTGATCTCTTTGAATAAATGGCCCTGAGAACATTATTTAATCACTAACTCTTTCTTCATCATATTAGAGTTTTATAAAGAATCAAATAAGAAATAATTCATTCTTTTAAATGCAAAACATTCCAATTGACTTCAAAATCTTTGTGAATATTCCCATGATTATGCTAGCTTTCCTCAGAAAAGGTTAATTTCAATTACATGCATGAATATGTTTATTCATCAGTTCACAAAAAGCTACCAGATAGGTTAACCAGTAAGTGACACTTCCTTTCATGAATATATAAATAACTGTCTCACAGAAAGGTCTGTAAAGCCCACAATGATGGATTTCCTTGTCATTTTTGTGCCTGCATCATCATCTTTTTTGTGTGATTTTGATGTATCTATATTACACTACTGAAGAGTCATTTTTTGTCATGATGGCTGTCACATATCTGGGCTCATTATTTTGTATCCACAGTATTTAAATTTTGAAAATTCCCAAGTTAAAATAACAATATGTCTTGCTATGTACTGTATGCTCATAAATAATATTATTGCTAGGCATTTTTCTTGAGATATAAGCAACAATTAGCTGCCAGGATCTCCATGGGAAATGATTTTAGAAAAATCAGCCTTCTATAGTAGTCTAAGTGGTACTGTGCTACTTTAAGATTTAATCACTGGGAAGTAAAACTTTCTTCTTGTACTATGTTTTAATAAATGCTACAAAATCATAAAAGTCATTCTTAAGCAAAATATGAAAAGAGTGAAACTATTATTTGTTAACATATCCTCTGGACAATGCCCTTCTGAAACATTTGTTTCTGTCTCTCTAACCCTTACCAGAAGTATTCTTTGTGCTTTGATTTACACCACATACAAATAGCAGTTTCAGCATCCTTAAGAGATTTTAATTGTACTTTCTTGAAGTGTTTTTTTTAATTTGGGGAACAAAAAGAAGTCTTCAGGGACAAGAGCAGGCTTAGGGACCATATTTGTTCACTTCTGGCTTCAGTACAGAAAGAAGAATCCCTTCTACACTAGTCCTAGGGAAGTTGGCACAAAACAGAGATCAAACATGCCTCGACAGTCCCTGATTCTTTTCTCTATTCTGCCACTAACCAGGCCTTCCCTGGCACTGTACTTTTCTGCTGGCCACACAGAACTTACAGACAATACTCATGACTAGGGGATTGATTAGGAAAACTAACAGTGTACAAAATGCCCAGGATGCTTCTTAACAGTTCCAGTCGTAGGCATATTTTTCTTTGGTCCTCGTTCCCTCAGCTGTGTGGTCTCAGCCTTGTTCAGTAGCTGGGGAGCCCAGTATTCTGCTCTCTCTCTTATGGTTTCCATATGGCAGCCTCTGGGCCTTTGCTGTCTCCACACTTCAGGAAAGGCTCTTACCTGTGCTATACTTGTTGCTTTTCATTCTTTTTGCTCACAGCATTCTTTATCTCGGCACTGAGATAGTTTTCTTATACCCAGAGGAATGGCAAGACTGGTATGGTTGTTGGTAGGTGCCATGGAGTCAGTTCCAACCCATTGTCGCTCCACGTACAACAGAAAAAAAGCATTGTCCAGTTGTGAGTGTGCCATCTTCACAATTGCTTCTGTGCCTGAGCCCATTGTTGCTACCATTGTGTCCACCTCCCTCTCGTTTAGCAAGCATGATGCCCTTCCCTAGAGACTGGTCTTTGCCTTAGTGATTGGCACCCCCTGTTCGCATCATCCCACTCAAAGACATGGAGAAGTAACAAAGACATGGACAGGGAGCCACACTTTAGCTGCGTTATTTTTCCCCAACAAAATTCTCATGGAACTTCCCAAGCTACTACTATAGAATGAGCAGATATAATTGTCAGGATGAGAACAAGAGGTCTTCAATATAACTTTGTTGCCTGTCTTTTTACCATCGATGTAGTTTTTGTTTTGTTTTTCTTAAAACTTCTCAGACATAATTCCTGTGTCTTTCTTGTGTCCTTTTCCAGAAACTCTATCAAGATTATGCCTTTGGAATCCCCTGAACAATGATCCTAACCCTAGGACGGAAACCAGAATTCTCTGCATTGAATTTACCTGGATGAATAGATCCTTTCATAAACCACTGCTTTGATTGGTTGTTAGTTAATTATTTTGAAGTCTCCTTAGTGAGATTAGACAAGCGTTTTAGATAAAGTGACCAGATTTTAAGAGGGACACCATTGACTGGGGAGGCGGGGTGGGGGAGCAACAAAAATGTTCACAGAATGTAAAAATAGTATTGTAATATATTTATTTAATTTTAAAACACTGCAAGATGCAAGACAGACTGTTAAAAAGTGGGACATCTGGTCACCTTATTTTTAGGAGGATAATTTATCTGCAACCATCAACTGTCGTCTTACCCCATCATCATGCAGGACCACTAAATTGATTCAAACTCCCAAAAACCCTATCCATGCTTCCAAAGCTATAAAGCTTTATGGAAGTAGACTGACCGCTACATCTTTCTCCTGTGAAGGGGCGGATTTGAACCCCAGATCTTGCAGTAGAAAGCCCTATGCCTTACCAGAACAGCCCTAGCACTCCTTACTAGACATGTTTAGAGATGTTTTGTTTGGAGTAGAGCTTTCCATGTATCACCTGGGATGCTAGTAGCAATACTTCTTGATTTACTCTGATAAATATTAGATAATTGATGTGAAAAAATTACTGACAATACACAAATCACCCTTTCCAATTTATTTATTATTTTAGCACTGTGTGCATTTTACTTGCATAATATATTAGTAGCTATGAATTAATGACTTTATATAAATTGTTTGATATTTCTTATATTTAACAAAGAATGAAGTACCTGAGTCCACACAGGAAGTTAAATTATTTTTTTTTTGAAAACCTGCCCTTCAATCTACTTTTTGATCCCTTACTATCTAATGGATATGTTTTTATTTTTCTATCCAAGGACACTTGTGTTTTCTCACTTTGTCACACTATACAACACTCTACTTTGTGACTCCCCTCTCCCCTTATTTTACAGAGGTAAAGGAAGGAAGGGCAAAACAGAAGCAAACAAGGAAAAGGTTTTCCCTTTTCTTTAAATCAATCTTTGTATTTCTTAAAATTTGCTCATCACATTCAATTTAGTTTTGCAAAAGTAAAGAAAGTCAATTGTATACTTCATAAATTTGAAGAGTTAGTATTTCAATGATAGCCATAGAACATTGCTGTCTATTAATTTAAGCTAAAATAAATGTTTACAAGTCAGGAAAGATTTTAATCACCAGATTTAAAAATTAACTTGTAGGTGGAAGGATTTTGTATTGAGATAAAGGCATATACAAAACAGCTGTCCACAATCATGGGACCGGGTGGCCCTGTGCCTAAGCCTCCTGCTGCGAAGTAAAAGCCCAGCCATTTGAGCCTACCTGACTCTCTGCAGGAGAAAGATGTGTCCATCTGCCTGTCAACATTACAGTCTTGGCGCATCTATGAGGAAGTTCTTCTCTGTCTGTCAGATCACACTGATGCTGGGTTTTTGATATTTCTTATATTTAACAAAGAAGGAAGTACCTGAGTCTAGAATAGATTGATCACAATGGGTTATACATGTATTAATATTTTATTAATCATTGAAACATCAAAGGCCTTAGCAATAAATGCAGTTCAGTAGAGATCATTGTAGCCGAGACTGTTTTTACGAGGCACAATGGCAGTTGAATATAGGCTGTTTTGTGAACTGAGAGGGATTGGCAGTTTTCCTTGGCACACCATTCTGCAATGTTAATTCTAGGGCCACTCTGAAATCATAAAGGGGACCCTGGTGGTACTGTAGGTGAGGTGCTAACTACTAGACTGTGAATTCAAAGCCACCAGCTGCTATGTACTTGAGAGATAGGTTGTAGGTTCTCACAGAGCATTACATTCTCAGAAACCCTAGATAGGGCTGCTTTGAGTGGAAATGCACTTGATGGCAAAGGGGTGGATGAGCTTTGACCCACAGAGAGAAGCATGGTCCTGCCAGCACATGAGAGTTTACATTGGATCCCTCTGAACATGTCACTTGACAGGAGAATATTCTGAAGTTTAAGTTCCCTACTAAACATATTCTTAGTTAAGTGCAGACAGGGGACAAGGGTGATGAGAAGCTAACTTGTATAGAACACCTATGACCATTAAGCATTGTGCCAAGTACTCTACTTATTCTATTTTATTCAATCTGTATGCATCCTGTCATATAACTATAAGCAGTATGCTTTCATCCTGATTTTACAGATGAGAAAATAACTTCAGCTAACTACATAATTTGCATAGCTCAATACGAACTGAAAATCCAAGGTTCCTCCTTCAGCTATCGGCAGGTGGGGAGCCTCTTCCTTTTTACTGCCATCCCTCTTTGGACTTGCCATGGTGGTGTGATTAGCTGCTTGATGTACTCCTGCTGTGAGTACCCAGCTTCAAATGATGCTTCTTTTAGTTAATCATTTGATGTCTGACTTAGCTCTCTGAGATGTAACATTCAGGAGACCAACTATTCCTGGGGCAAATTCATCCTGAACACCTTTATATGATTGCCAGTGCTTTGATACATTTTCACCTCACTTAAATGCTGCTGCCCTGGTGGCCAACACTGGCATGCGTCACATAAAGCAAAGTTTCTCAAATGTATTCCATTCCATCATAAGACTTTGTGATCACGTACAAAAAGGGTCAAATGTATTGCTTATTCCCAGGAAATTTCGAGTAAACTGGTTACCAGAGATTCATTCATCTTCCAATATATATCATGCTTTATCACTCATGTTTATATACCATTCTTACAGTTTCTTGTAACATCTGAAACAAAATTTAAATTCTTTATTCAGAGCTTCAGATCTAACATCTGTTCTAGCGAATCTTTTCTCTATCATCATTACTTGTATGTATCATCTACAACCTTTTAGAATATATACATATATTTATATACATTTGTTAATGTCAAGCTTATTCCTGCCCTTGTATTTGTTATTCAATATGACTGGAGTATTATGATTTTGATTCCTTTAAGGAGGTCAGTGTATGGTCATTTAAGTCTCCTGTCATAATTTCATTAAAAGGTAGTCTCTGACCCTAGGAATGGAGGTAGCTCCTGGCTTAACACCCTTCACCATTTTTTCTTTGTCTTATTAACATGTTATCATATAATATCTGAAATTATCTTTCTTACTTATTGCTTAATTATTTAGTGTCTGTATTATCTTTTATAGAAAACAAGTCTAGGGTATAATGGAGCTTGTCAATTTTATTATTTTTCCTGACTTCAATAGCTAAAGCACTGTATAGCAATCAATCGATAAATATGAATTCTCACTTCACCCTGTCCTTGACCTTTATTTCACCATTGACACAGTAATAATTTTATTGAGTATCCTAAAAAGAAACCTCAGGAAAATTCCTGGCTAACGTTTCACCTCAGCATGACTCTGGTCAGAACATTCAAACACCAGATTGCATGAAATATTTATACCTTTACTCCTATTACTGTTATCATGCTCATGGTAAAATATTCAGTGTGTACGCTCTCTTATCATGGTTGAGCTAGACAAAAGAAACAGAAAGTAAGACCTCAGATATAGTTTGTATATAGGATTAGGTGAAATACATAAAAAGGTTTAAGATTACATAAATTATCTACCCCAGTAGTGCATTAGCCAGTCATGAAATAGTGGAGTTCATATTCCCATTATCTAATTTATAGCACTTTACTTATACTATAAAAGTTTCAAGATAGAAATGTGTCTACTTATTAATATGTAAATCACTCTTCATATAAAGTTCAGAGTATTCTCAAGAATTACATTTAATTATGACATTAAAATTTGAAAAGCTCAGCCTTATAAGATACTTGTTTCCCCAAAACTAGGAAGTGAGAATGTTCACAACATTACTGCTGTCACTTGTTTTCTTATGCTATTAATATAAAATCTTTTAGAATATGGCCAAAGTCATTTCAAAGTATCAGTAACTGCTCGGTCTAATTGTAGAATTAGTTAAAATGTATTTTAAATAAAGCAGGTAAAGTAAAGCAAGAATTAATTTTAAATTTTGCATATTTTCTCAATTAAAGATAACATTACTGTAGAATGTATCTTTTCATGTAATTAATTATACATAATGCTAAATATCTGCATATAAATCTACTTAAGACCTGTCTTTCCAGTGGACTTATTTACTTTTATATTTTATAATATTCAACATTCAGGATACTTACATTTATGCAATTTTCATGATCCTTCTCAAAACAAATTTAGATTCTAGGGGGAACTTCAAGATAAAGCCCAACTAAGCAGCCCTATGGGAAGCTGCACAGAGATTGGGGATCCTGGTGTCCAGGAGGAGTTCAAGTGAGCGGATTTGAGTGAGTGGAAAAATCCCCACGGAGGCCTGAACCCCCCCACCTCCACCCAACCCAATCCAGGAGGCGGCCCTGTCCCGCCTCTGCTTTGCTCCAAAATCCAGGAAATCTGGGTCCTTATACCAGGGATTTCCCCATCATCTGTGCTGCTTCAGCACTCGTTGGTGGCCATCCACCTGAACCCCCTCCCACCTCCTGGCCCAGTCACCACCCCAGGAACTGAATGGCTATCTTGTTGAGCTCGGCAAAACTGGAACTTGACCACCATGTAGCAGCTCTCTGCTCATGGTGCTGCCCTGAGGGAACTGCTCCCTTCTGCTGTAGTGTCCACTTTCTCTACAAGGAGGCGCTTCCACCACCAAGCTTTGGTCCCTCCCAACAGTCCTCCAGGACACCAGGGCCTAATTTCAAGAGGGACAAAATCAGAGGTCTGGCTTTACCTGATGGCAACACCTTCTACCCAGCCACAGTGGTCAAAGCAGCATGGTACTATTGTAATTGTAAGGGCTGTCCAGAAGAGATAGAAACTTCGTTCCTTGGCTCCATGCCAGAAAGAATTTAAGCCAAAGCTTGGATTGTGATCCAAATGAGTTTTATGAAAGTTCAAAGAAGTTTCCGGTTCACACAGGCACCTACAAGATCCCTCACCTGCAGCTGTCTGCCTGCGGAGAAGTTGCCTTTCAGTCTTTTGGTGGGAGGCGTGGCTGCTGGCTTTGGTCCACCCCATTGGCTTAATTGAATTCACCTGGCCTAGATGAGCCAATCCAGGTGCAGCATTTCTGGCCTGAAGCCTAGGCCTTTGGGTATGCAGCGTACCATCCTTTTCTGACCATAGCTCAAACCTTCAAGCAGGCGCAATGGGCGCCCTTTTCTCTATGCTATCACACACACATATATGTATATATACACATATATACATATATACATATACATATATATATGTATAAATGACAGCTACTCATACCAATGAAAAAGAACAGAAAACCCAAAAAGGAAAGCCATCAGCATATAAACAACTGATCTTCAACAAGGGTCCCCAAAGCATCAAGTGGGAGGTAGATGCTCTCATTAACAAGTGCTGCTGCAAACAATAGATGTTTAGATGTAGAAAAACGAAACAAGATGTGTACCTCACCTCCTGCTCAAGAACAAATTCAAGGTGGATTATATACCTAGAAATAAAAACCCCAAACCATCAGGAACATTAGTGAACTACTTGGACAAACCAAGAATCTTGGCTCAGGGAATACAAAGACTAACTGCAATAGGGAAGGGTACAAACACAGGTGAACCTGAATTAACAAGTGTAATTTACTAAGGATAAAACACCTGTGCATATCAAAAGACTTCACCAACTGGGAAACAAGGGAACTCACAGATGGGAGTTAGCAATGACACATGTAGCAATAACACAAAGGGCTTATTACTAAAATCTACAACACCCTCCTTGCCTGTAAAAAGAGAAAAACAGTTAATACTTTGAAGAAGTGGGCAAAAGAACTGAAAAGAAGTTTCACTAGGAGATCCATACAGCCAATAAACATATAAGAAAATTCACCTTATCATTAGCCATCATAGAAATGAAAATCAAAACACCCACCTGACATCCCTGAGGTTAGCCCAAATCAGAAAATCAGAGATCATCAAATCTTGGAGGGGATGTGGTACTTTCCTTCACTGCTGCTGTAGATATGTACAACCTCTATGGAAATAAATCTTTCAATATTCAAAGAAAATGAAAATTGATCTACCTTATGACCCAGTTATCCCTCCACTGAGCATGTACACAGAAGAGATAAGAAATAAATCATGGCCAGTCGTCTACACTCCAGTGTTTATTGCAATGCAATTCACAATCTCAAAGAGTTGAAAACAATACAAATATCCATCAGTAGCTGAGAGGATCAGTAAACTCAGGCACATGCACACAATGAAGTATTATGCATCATTACAAAGCATGAAACATGTTTCTTTGGAAGAGTTGAAGAAAATTATGCTAAGTGAAAGGGTTAGCCAATCCCAAATGAAGTACAAGATGAGTCCCCTGACGTAAGTGAAATTAGCACAGTAGGTATGGAAGAGAAGTTACCTTTACCACAATATTCAGGTAGGGGTGCAGGAAGTCAGGAGGAGGTTAGACAAACCCAAGGAGGTACATGTTGGTCCAAAACAAAGAAGGGGGATGAGGTGAGGGGGAGGGAGATGATGACAGGGGAGCAGAACATTAACCCACTCAGAGGGAGAGTATGTTAAACAAGGTTTTCTAGAGAAACAAAACCAAGACAGTAATAATTATATATATGTATGTATGTGTGTGTGTGTACGTATGTATGTATATAAGATAGGCATGGGAACAAGCTCAAAGAGAAAGTAGTAGTCCCAATATTTCCAGGGGGATTTGGAGGTTGAGGGCTGTGGGGGAAGGGTTCAGTACACAGAGGAACAACTAGGGAACTAGAATCAGCAATAAGAAGGAGATAAAGATCCTGGGGGATGTCATAGCAAAGCAACAGCAAACTAGCTAAGTGGAAGTACTAAGAGTTGGAAATAGAGAGGAAATGATAGTGGGGCAGGAGGAAGGTAAAAGGAAACAGAGGAAGGACCTCAGAAGCAAAGCAATGGATAGAGATATAGCTATAGGCGTGTACAGATGTAAATGCATCAATCAACATAAATGGAGGTACTGGCCTATGAATATATATTTATTCAGCAATACTGAGGTAGTTGATGGACTTTGGGGCCCTTCTCATACCAACCCTCAATACAAGAAGTCTTTGAGCTCACAGGATGCTCACTCTCCCAACCTAATTGCTGAAGACATAACAGGTGCCTAAGCAAATGTGGTGAAGAAGGCCGATGCCACTTCGCTATAAAAAAATATAGTGTCTGGGGTCTTAAAGACTGTTCAAGCAGACATTCAGCAGAGAAGCATCAAGCCCATATGGGAAAAGAACACCACTGGTGTGACCATGAGGTGTAATTGGGACTGGGTAATAAGCATCAAAAGACATATAACAAACAAGCATACCGATAGAAACATATTGTTGACAGTGTGGAGAGATGGAGCAGATACCCAAAGCCCATCAGTAGACAATGGAACAATGCCCCCACAGAGGGGTCACCAAGAAGGGATAAGCCTACCAGAGTACAGTAAAGCATCAATGAAAAACACAATATTCCTCTGGTTTCTTGAGGCTCCCTCACAAACACACCTTCCCCCCACTGTATGACCCCAGTGATGCTTTTCAGCTCAGATTCAACTCAGACTAGGCTGGGGCATGTACACAGGTATGGATAAGACATGGGGCTCATGACACATGAAATCCATGAATAAGAGTGGAAGTAGCAATACCAGAAATGTAGTGGGAAGTGGGGGAGAGGAAGGGAGAAAAAAGAGACCAATCATAATGATCAACACATAGCCACACACCCCTCTCCAGGGGGAAGAAACTATAGAAAATATGGGGGATGGAAGACAGCAGTTGATGTAGAATATAAAATAATAGTTAATAATCTATGAAGTGGGTATAAGGTTGATACAGGAGGGAGGTAAAAACAGTAGCTAATAACCAAGTGCTCAATAGAAGCTAAATAACTAGAAAAGAATGAAGGCGGCATATGTAACAAACATTCCTAATGCAGTGGATGTATGGATGATAGCAAGTGTTGCAAGAGTCACCAGTAAAATGATATTTAATAATGAATGCATACAAAAAACCCAAGCTCAGAATCTAAAAATCTCAGAACAGAAATTGATAAAGAAAACAAAAAAATTGTTGCCTTTGGATTTTGGCTTTGACAAATACTTTTTAATGCACGTGGACTGCCAGAGGAGTAAGCACATCTATACTGGAAGAATGAGAAAGAGAATACTCTTTGGAAGCTAGACTATTGAGGCTTTGCCTCACTTTGATAAAGTAAAGGATGGGTGGAAAAGAGCAGTACTCTCAAAATTTATGGATTCACACTGTAGTCACAACAGCAAGAAAAAAAACCCAGCAACCGCAAGTACAGCAATTATTGTATGACACAAGATCTTGCAGCATTTCTTTCTGTGGTATATCTCATTGCAATGAGCTGAAACAGATTTGATACTACCAAACAACAATTTAGATTTAAATAAATAAACTATAGAGATAGTTGTGGAATAGCTTGAGAAACATTTTGAACCTAAATATTAATGATTTAACATGATTGTAATTATTTTTGAAGAGACTAAACCATGACCACAACTCTTGCTTCATTTGGGGGGACAACTAGTTAGAAAACTTTATAGTCATTAAGGAGAAAAATACAAGTATCCTGGTTTCTTGTGGAAGTTATACATGTGGTTAAAATTATGATTATGAGAGACATAACAAGGCATTAAATGACAATTCTTAACTAGTCTGCATAGAACAAAGAAAAAGTTAATCTGAAGGTTTTACATCTTATAACTAAGGAGAAACTAATCTCTTTAATCACAAATAAAGAATGAATAATTTACAAAAAAACAAAGGAATCTTTTAATAAATGCATCTACTGGGCCAAACAGTAATCATACCCATACATGCATATGTCTGTCTATACATATATATCTTTAAAAGAGAGATAAAAACATGAAGGTAATATATTCAAAGCTGATGACAATACATAGTTTAATTGTATTACAATTAGCGTTGAAACAGAATTTTTCCTTTGTTCATGTTGAAGCAGGATTTTTCTTTGGTCAATACCAAGATGCATGATTTTTATTTAAGCATGTTGCCAATCAGTGTGGGAAGTGCCTATATCAGGTAAATTATTCACAATTGTTAGAGAGAGTTCTTTGGTCATTCTGAAAAATATATATACTTTCTGTTAAAGTAAAATTTGCTTCATCAATCACAGTTTTTATAGAAACAATCAATGAGATCAAACAAAATCATTCCATCAAGTTGATTCCAATTCTTATCAACCCTATAGCACATGATAGAATTTCCTCTCTTTGTTTCCAAGACTAACTTTTGACTCAAGGAAAAAGTCTCATCAAGTCTCCTAACTATTCCTGCCCAATACACCGCACGCATAACCACCACCTGGCTGTGAATAGAGACTTTTTATATTGTTATGCATGAGGCTAAAGCAATTTTACCGCTGCTACAAAGTTGTAATGAAGGAGGGGGTTGGGGGAGAAGGACTGCTATCAACTTCTAAAAGTCAAAGAATATGCTATGGATCACAAAGTTCTGATATGAAAATAATAATAAGTATGGTGCACGGCCATTCAATAATAATAAGAGAATTAAAAAATAATTGTCTCATGTGAATGTACAGCTGACATTTTCAAACTATCTAGGGCAGACAGTAGACTAGAATCTCAGAAAAGGTTGCTGCATTCTTTAATGGAAAAAGCTCATGGCAAGCCAGCAGACAGGAAGAATTGCTTCTGGATTTCTGTTTTTTTTTTTTTTCTTTCTCACAAACCTTTTACTGTATGAATGAAGCCCACTCATATCAAGTGCCATCTCCTCTGATTACTAGCTATGGATTGTAAATTTTCATTAGGCCCCCAAAACATCTCCACAGCAACTTTTTGATCATATAACTAGGCACTCTAGCCTAGCCTAGTTGACCAATAAAATTAAGGATTACACTTGCCAAGGGCAAGAGAGAAAATGGTACTGGGGCTTGTCTGACTTCCCCAGGCTAACACAGCAGAAGAAGAATCCAACTCCACAACTTCTCAAGAATGATTCCTATGAGGCAAATATCAGCCATGCCACCATCTCCCAGTCTTCTTTACCTGAGTGCACTAGCAGGCCCACAATTCCTCTTTTTAACTATGATAGTAGATCTCTTTCTCCCTCTCTGGTACCTGGTTTCTGAACAATGCGATCCTTTAAACTCTGTTCTGCTAAGACAAGTATTGCAAAGTTCTAATATTCTAAAAATGTCCAAAACCCACTCAACTTTACTCCTTAAGTGGGTCAGAGGTCATCCACTGTTTCCACTGCTCCAAATAGGTCCTGGCCCTTTTTTGTGGGTAGTCCTGAGATGTTGTGTTTCTGCTTCTGGATGACTTCCTTCACACTCCACAGAACTGATGGCCAATCCCTGAATTAAGAGTTTTATACATCTCATTTAAAACTACTAAAAGAAAAGTCATACATAGTCGGTGGTAATTACACTATTAGTTGTTTATTGGGAATTAAGAGTGAAGGGGTGGAGGTTAGCCTGTCATTCAGGTGGCAGCTTGATTACCTCAAATGGAAGTGTGGAGGAGAAAAATAGCTCACTTGAGGTGGGATATACGCTCACTTCCTGGGGGACATTGCAGTTGACAAGCCACATGGAGACAGGCTGATGGCAGGCGGAGTCTTGGAGCTGGAGAAGCCAGGTGGAGACTCCTGCCAGCTCTGAGATGCTTACACCACCACTGGACCCACAAGACTTCCCATCCACCAGGCTGTGATCATCCTGAATTCAGCATCATTGCATGTGTTTTGTGAGTCTGAAGAGGAATTTATAGATTGTTATCGGACATATTGGCTAATACCAGATTTATGAACTTGATCTGGACTGGGCTGGGAAGTTTTCTCAATATTCAGTTGCTCTTTATATAAAGCTTTTACTTATGCACATTTGAGTTTCCCTGAGTTTGTTTCTCTAGTCTACCCTAACTAAGACAAAGTAATTTCATTTTATTGAAAATTAAGTAGTGAACATGAAATGTGTATTGACTTTAAAAAATTACATAGTAAGTGACAATTAGTGAAAGTATGCATACTTATTTAGTCTGTCTTCCGAACTTTCCTAATGTTCCATATAAAAATAATATTTATTGGGTGTTGACTAAAACACTTCATACAAGTATTGTAATGTGTTTTTCACAGAATTTCTACACATTATGCATTGTTATCCCTAGTTTGCATTAAGTTTAGTGATAGAAAGATAAAATGAGTTGCCCAAGCTCACACTATGATCAGATAAGTGAAATCATTTATTGATTTAACTATTGAAATATCCCAGAGTTAAATATCTATTATCTTGCATTCCTTTTTGTCCTATTTCTTTTCTGAGTGTTTGTGTGTGTGCATGTGTGTGTGTGTGTGTGTGTGTGTGTGAGAGAGAGAGAGAGAGAGAGAGAGAGAGAGAGAGAGAGAGAAGTAAAGAGATTTATTCTAGATATCAAACCCACTACCAAAATCCAGTCTTTGCCACATAAACCGATATGTAAAAGATTGTCTGTAAAGGCTGACATGTCATTACTTTGGTCAATCTGCCAGAGTAGGTGATATTCTTGGACATTGGGATGCTTGTGCTAAATAACCATGTGACTCTTGTCTATCTAATGAGTGGGTTTTGGGCACACACTAGTGAGGCTAACTCTATGAACTTGGACACCAAATCATAGCATTGCAATGAGAAATTGCTATTGTAAGACTTTATACTTCTCTCATTGGGAAGTGTGAAAAATAGTCATAAGAAGGTTAATCTTGTAAGCATGTCATCAGAATTAAAGGAGTTTGATAACTTTGATATACAAGGTCTGTCATTTTCATAGAATGATGGTTCTGCCAAGAAAACAAAATTGTAGAATTTCAATGCCTTCCTCAAAAATGCCCAAATGGACACACAGAGATTTATACTGCTGTGACTTTTGCTTCTTCTTTGTAATCATTGATGAACAATTGCTCTTCAACATTACAGTTCTGATATTCTAATCTCTCCAAACATATGTGAGCAGAACCTTGATGAGCATTATGTGTCTATTTTATAACTAAGATTTCAACTCTTTAGCATGCAACAAAATGGCCTTCATAATCTGATATTACTCTTTGCAATTTCTGCTGCCTGAATTCCATCTGTGCTGTAATATTTATTTTTAACGTAATAAGCTCCTTTAAGAAGTCTCAGAGAAATTGCAGTTTTTATATCTACATGTAGGAACTGGTGATTTTCTGATATTTTCTCAAGGCGTGCTTCCCCTCTATGGGAGTTTTCTTATACAATATTTCCTGTCTTATCCATCAACCATCTTCATTCATTAATTCCTGGAACATATCATAGTTTAAACTCCTACATTGTTCATTGTTTCAACTGCTGAAAAGCAGCAATAAAATGGTCAATGAAGGCATGAACTTAGATTACAGTGAGTGGACATGCTCAAAGAAGTGCAATGAAAATAGAATAAAAAATAATGTGTCAGGGTTTTTTAAATTCCAATTAAGAAACAAGATAGGTTATGAGACAGGAGAAATTCTTTTTATAGACAATATGGACATGGATGAGCTCGCTGATAAAGAAAGCCATCCAAACACTACCAGCTAAGATCAATTTGATTCAGAAAACTATATCATGTATGTTTATTAATTTCTAACATCCTGGTGAATGTGTGGCCTCCATACATACACACATCTCATATTCCGCATTGCTGAGTATATTTGATCAAGGAGCACAACTGGCAACAGGGCTATCTCTGCTCTGAAATCCATCACCCCTGTCGTTTGTGGGCCTCACAGTCTGTGGGTGGGAGAAGCAGAATTCCCCTGAAGGACGACAGTAACTCCAGAGGTCTCCATCCCTTTTGTTTAAACACAAGTCAAAAGGCTTGTCCCTGAATCCCTTCCTGTCCTCTCTCACAGTGTCAAATCTGCATGCTAATCTGCTTCTCATAGAACCTTTTATGTCTTCCATACCTTTCCCAGTTGTATCCCCATAGACAATCCTGCCAGGTAATCTTGTCTTGCATGTGTATCTCTGTCGTTTAGAGGATTTGTAGCAACATAGTCTGTCTCAGAGGGTTTTTTTTCTTCTTCACAGTCTCTCTTCCAACCTTATCAACACCTAACTGCATGAATATCACCAAATGAAAATCATCACTATCACTTAGAACACTGCAGTCACATTCTATTGTAGAGAGAGACAATGATTTGCAATGACACATAAAGTTTGGCAGGGCCAACGCAGTCACATAGCCCCATTTTCATGACCAAATTCCCATCTCTCTCACTTTTCTAGCTTTAGCTGATCTACCAGTTTGTTCTTTGAAAGCACATTGCTGCTCTCAGGTGTCACCGGCCTCTACACATTCGGTCCCCTCGTGCTGGAAGTATTCTACCAGCCTTTACTCGTGCTGATTGTGGGCAGCTGTAACATAGCCTATGGATCTCAGTTCTTATCTCCCCTAATTAGCATTCTTCCTCTTCTAAATCAGATTTCTTTACTTCATTCTTTCAATTTCCCTAAAGAACTCTTACATATTCATTAATATGATTATCTTTACAGCACTTGCTCAGTTCATAATTAGCCGTTTTCAGCATAATTATTTGATTAATGCCTGCTCCCCACACTGAGCTATAAATTCACTTTTTAAAAAATCATCATCATTTTACTCTCAGCATTTAGCTTGGGGTCTGACCTACAGTTGGCAACACTATATATGCATCAAATAAAATAATTTTTCAAAATTCATACTTTTAGGAGTTGTCATCAGACAGTACATTTTCTTAAAGTAAATTCAAATTTATTATAGACATAAATTCTCTATTTGAAAAAATGTTTACTTTATTGGAATAAATTTAAAAGCATAAATCTAAATGCCCAAGCATTTAAGTCTAAATACAAAAGCAAGTTTAGGGGCTGAGCCCCGGTGGCGGTAGCGTAGTGGTTGTGCGCAGGACTGTGACCCACTGGCATGGAGGTTCAATTCCAACAGCCGTTCCACTGGTCTCCTACTCCCACCACCAGAGGGCAGTGATGCCTCCCCCCAAAAAAACAAAAGCAAGTTTAATGCACATCCAATGCTTTACTATAGGACAAGTTCTCTGCTAAATATTCCATAACTATTAATTCATTTCATTCTAGCAATCCTAGGTTGTGTCTCTACGGTTCCTTCCTATCGAATGGGAACACTGAGTTGCTAAAGGGTACTATTTGCCAGTGGTTTTATGAGGCGGCATGAAAGATCGAAGCAAGTAAATTTGATGCTGGAATATTATTATAAAAAATATATATTTAAAAAAAAACGGCCACTGTGGAGTTAATTCCCGTCCAAGGTAAGCGCCCTTGTCTAACCATTGTGCGGCAAACCAAAAGGGTTTGGGCAGCAGTCTGCGGGAAGAAATCCTGGTGACACAGCCGTTACATTTGGGCAGCAAAGCACCATGTAAGAAGTTAGAAATCACACTGAAATCACACTGATCTGATGGAGTTTAAAGAGTTACCGTCTCTTAAAAACCCACGGGTGCGAATTCTGCCCTTTGAGTCAGAATCCATTGGATGTCAATGAACTTGAAGCTTGGTGGTCTGTTGAAAATGGATTACCAGTCCCTTCTTTTAAGGCAATACTGAGTGGATTTAAACTGTCAAGTTTCTAATTAGCAACTGAGTGCTTAACCATTTTAGCAACCAGGAGTTTCTACTGCAATAAACTAAAAAGCCAACCCAGTGCCATTGAATCGAACTCACAGCAATCCTAGAGAGTGTTTCCTGGACTATAAACCTTTATGCGGAGGAGATCGCCTCTTCTTTCTCCCGCAGAGTGACTGGTAAGATTGAACTGCTGACGTCACGGGGTAGCACTCCAACAATTATCAGCCCTTTGATGCCAGCTGCTTTCAGTTATGCACTAAGACTTTATTGCAATATAAATGCACTGATACGTTGGGAAGGTTTTGTTGTTGTTGTTGTTGTTGTTTTAAAAGCACCACATCTTTAAGTTTAGTGTGAATTCTGGCAATAAAAAAATAATGCTCTGAATCAACCGAGATACTGCTGTCATTTTGTAAGGCTAAACCGAGCCCTTAATAAAGACACCACCATTTGCTGCTTTTAGAATCTTGAGTATTTTGCTTTTGACATGCTTTACTACTATTTTTTGTTCACTTCTCTTGCCTCCTGCCAACTGTAAATTACTTGAGGAGTGGAGTGAGGTCTTAATGAGAGCATATTTATAGAGGCTTTAATTGGGCCAAATGTTTTACTACAGATTTTATGTGCATACGTTCAAGTTATTTTACCAATAATACTTTGTCTGTGAGAGAGTTACTCTTGTACCATCATTGATACTCTTAAAATGAAATGATAAATGGAGCCACACTTGATTTCACATTTGCCCAATCATATGTTCATCCTCTTGCTAATTTGAAAGACCAGATCTGTGTATCTTTAAAATATTTATATGCTTCTGGTTCTTAATATGTGCTCAGGAGTGTCTTAAGTTTTTATCGTTAGCTTTCCCTCTCCTATGTACCTTGAATTTCCTTTCTCCTGTCTCTCGCTCACCCTCTCCCTTTACTCTCTAGAACATCCAAACATAGCCAGGCATGAAAAAAAAAATCCGGATAACTTGTAATTTCCTAACAAGGGGATGAATATGCCAAATTTTAAAGAAACAAAGCAAAGAGTTTTAAGATTTAAATAAAAGTAACCAGAGATTCTAATTTGGGAGATGTTTTTAAAAATTAGATTGATCAGACTAATATCTATTTATTCAGAATAACTAGGACAATTATCTTAGGGATAGAGAAGCCATTTTTTGATACGATTGACTCTCTGCAAATGAGTCTCTGGTAAACCACTGATATGCATTTGTGTGTACTTTCCAGATCAATTTTAGATTAAATTGGTTTGAAATTAAATGATGTTTGATGTACACTTTAGGGTGTGGTACTGATTTCAAATGCTCTTAGCACAGCACTAATTTTCATGTTTCTTATCTTATAGGAAATTGAACATTATGTGGAAACAAAGACTATGAGAACAAAGACTTAAGTGATGTCCTTTTGATACTTCTGAAAACAAATGTAATTTATGCAATTGCTTTAGCAGTTAAAAACAGACACTTAAATGTTCTTATACTAGTATGTCATGTTCTTTATACCATCATGACTACCGAAATCAATATTTTATTACTGGAAGGATCTTTCATCAATGTCATTTAAAAGTGACAGCTTTTGGCATGTAAGATTTTTGATATTTCCTGTATCCATCATTTATGACTGATATGTTTCTAAAATGAACCACTCAGTCATATATATATATATATATATATATATATATATATATATATCCTCTAACCTTGTTCTTTAATTCTGTATCATGAGCTCTAATATTTGCCAGCTGAGTTAATACTTAAGCTTGAAGTTTGTCTTGTAATCCAAATAAATGCCTGGTGGTTTTACAATGCATCTAACTGCATACATTTAGGTACTTTTCTTCCTCTGCTGGGTGACAGAATAACGACACAGAAATGGTCCCAGTGGCATCAATATAAAATAGCAATAACAAAATTTCCTCTGAATAAACTAATATCAAAAGGATCACAATACAATTCATTCAAACTGGGAGCAAATGACAGAGTAGACTGGCATGTCATGTCCTATGGTAACGACATACACAGAACCACTCCTGTGTGAAGAAGGTCTGTTACCAAATTCTGACAGAGCTCCTCATAGGGATCTTTTGCCGGGAAAGATGCTAAATTGGACTATTTGACATGATTTTCTAACTATGTAGGATACTTTATTTCCTATAAAATTAATAGCTGTAGAGAAATATAACTTGGTGAGTTCATTTGGCTATTTAAGAGGTCTTTTACCAAGATAGAAAAGTTGAGTAGGATCTTCATATATCTTGTCTTGCCATTTTTTTTTCATTTTACCTTGACTGTGAATTGATACTTTAAATATAAGCTCAAATCACATTTGGTTTTGAGACAAGTCTTCATTTGGCATTAGTATGGATAGACCATTGTACAAAGTATTTCTGGTAGTTACTTGGAAACTTGTCACTTTGGAATCTGGATGAAATAGACAGCATTTCCAACTGGCTGGTCATGAAAACTGTTCAGAGGATTAGCAAAAAAGGACTTTTCATATGTATCAGCAACCATATAATACCAGTTTCTAAAGGTTATGAGGCTACAATATGAAAATAGGAATACATACATCAAGAGAAAAACAAACACTGCAATACCAAACAGATACTGTAAATTTTATGTGTCAAGTACATATGCATATGCCCTACAACTTCATACTTCTTCCTGAACTGTCAAATTATTCTAGAAAGAAATTGTCCAAAGATGAAATGTCAAGACACGATGACATAATGCTAGTGATTCTGGATTCATCCAGAAAGACCAGCTCTGTTGTCAGCATCCTCTAGGTGGTTCTACAAAAAAAAAGATTTAAATTACTTCCATTCTTAAAATAGAGAGAAATATCATTTCCTTTCATTCTCTGTGACTGGAAAATAAATATTTATAACTTCTAGGTGATGAATCATGGATAATAGTAGTGTTCTTAAGAAATGACTTTAGAAATAGCAAAATTCTCACTGTTGAGGTATGCAAATTTAAAATCAGTGACATCCAATGACCCACCCAAGGTCATCACATTGTTTCTAGAGTTAGGAGTTAAAAAAACAGCAACATAAACCTTTTTTAAAATCCTTCTATTGAGGGCCCATACAACTCTTATCACAAGCCATACCTATGCCTATTGTGTGTCAAACACATTTGTACATCCATTGCCCTCATCATTCTCATAACATATGCTATCTATTTAAGTCCTTAGCATCCATTCTTTGCCCTTCCCTCACCACTCACCCCTCCCTCCTAAACCCTTGATAATTAATAGACTATTATTACTTCGACAGTTTCTGATATCTCCCTGCATCCACTTCCCCATTATCCATACACCAGGGAAGAAGTTATATGTACATCTTTTTAATAGTTGCCCTTTTCTACCCCACCTTCCCTTCACCCTCTTTGTATCACCACTATCACCACCATAAAGGGACCAACTGTCCTGGATTCCCTATGTTTCCATCTTCTATCTGTACCAGTGTGCATCTTCTGGCCTAACCGGATTTGTAAGGTAGAATAGGGGTCATGATAGTGGGAATGAGGAAGCATTGAAGAACTAGAAAAAAATTGTATGCTTCATCATTGCTACATTTCACCCTAACTGGTTCATCTCCTCCCTAAGACCTCTCTGTAGGGGGGAGTCTGTTCCCTACAGATGGACTTGGGGTCCCCAAATTGTACTCACCTTCAATAATAAAGTTTTATTTCTTATATGCCTGATATCTGATCCCTTCAACACCTCATGCTCATGCAGGATGGTGTTTTTCTTCCATATGGGATTTTTTGCTTCTTAGCTAGATGAATTCTTGCCTATCTTCAAGCCTTTAATACCCCAGATGCTATACCTTTTGATAGCTGGACACCATCAACTTTCTTTACCACGTTTGCTTATACATATATTCATCTTCAGGGATTCCCAACATGAAGGTGGGCACACAATGATATAATTTTATGTTCTTTGATGTCTGATTGCTAATCCCAGTGATACCTCATGATCACACAGGCTGGTGTGTTTCTTCCATGTGGGCCTTGTTGCTGGTGGGCTAGATGGCTGCTTGCTTACCTTCAAGCCTTTAAGGCCCACACACTCTATATCTTTTGATAGCCGGCCACCATCAGCTTTCTTCACCACAATTGCATATGCACAATTTTGTCTTCAGCAATTATGTTAAGAAGGTGAGCATTATGGAATGCCAATTTAATAGAACAAAATGTTCTTGCATTGAGGAAGTTCTTGAGTGAAGGCCTAATGTCCATCTGCTGTCTTAATACTGAACCTATAAATATGTGCACAAAAATCTATTTCCCCATCATCATATATAAATATATTTACCTATGCATATGCCTGTATTTAGACCTCCATGACTGCCCTTTGCCTCCTTGTGCTTTCCTCTATTTCCTTTTCCTTCTCTCTCGTCTCACCATCATGATCAGCTTTCATTTGTGTTTCAGTAATTTCTCTGGGTTACATTACCCCTTATCAATCTCTAACAGACCTCTCACATCCTGCTT
>PVJH01031400.1:0-23565 GCA_004026705.1 Nesogale talazaci
TTCTGCCCTGTTTTATAGGGTAAACCAGAGTTAGAATCTACTCAGCAGCAGTGAATTTATAATAAAGAAGGGCTGAACAAGCAAAGGGAAATTGCATTAATAGGTACATGCAGATGTTGTAGATATTAGGATTCATTACTCAGGTCCACCATGACTCATGACTTTTTCTGCATGTCAGAAGTTTATCTGCTTGCCAGAGATAAACAGAGCTTAGGCTATGGCCATAACAGAGGCACAGTTGAATTATTTTATTTTATTTTATTTTATTAAGCATCACTGCCCTGGTGGTGGGAGTAGGAGGCCCAGCCTTTGCTCCTGGGAGCCGGAATTGAACCTCCATCCCAGTGGGCCGCAGTCCCGCGGACAAACACTACGCCACCGGGGCTCAAGCACAGTTGAATTTTTATTTCCCCTCTCATGTACCATTTTACATGTGGAATCAGTCCAATTTATGGAATGTTTCCTGTATAATTGAACCAAATGCTGACTGTGTCCTGGGCCCCTCCCATGATCACTTGTGAATACAACTTGGCCTCTTATAATTCACAGGGCTGTTATAATGCACATTGGCTGATTTTGTAGAAGGATTTGGCAGGTCTATCTTCCTGGTTTGTCTTATTCTGGAAGTTCCAAGGAAACCTGTTCAGCAGCACGTAGTTTTCAGAAGCTGTCAAGCTGGCTCTGATTCATAGTGACTCTAAGTGTAAATAGAGCAAAACAGGATCTGGTCGTATGTCACACTCACACCAAAGCACCATCACAGCAACATGAAAACCTCAACTGAAGGAGTGGTGGATGGGATTGAGGTTCATTGGCTCAAACTGAACCTGGATCTCTCAGGGGCAATTCTTACCACTCCATTGTCAATTCCCTAGCGCAGAACCTTGTGATTTTGAATAAGGTATCAACTTTCTAAGCTGATTTTTCTCAGCTAGAAAACAGGAGTAGACCTAGTTGGGACCTGACAAATTTTAAGGTTTTGTCATCACCTGATGACTTAAAAAAACAAAGATCTGGCTGAGCCCTGGTGGCGTAGTGGTTGTGTGCGGGACTGTGGCCCACAGGCTTGACAGTTCCAATCCAGCAGCAGCTCTCCAGGAGCAAGGCTGGACTTCCTACTCCCACCAGGGCAGTGATGCCACAACAAAACAAAACGAAAAACCCCAAAGATTTCCAGGAGCTCAGGTGGGATAATGGCTATGAACTGGGTTGCCATCGGAAAAAGGAAGATTACCTATTTAAAAAAATAGGTGGCATAGTGGTTGTGCGCGGGACTGTGGCCCACTGGGATGGAGGTTCGATTCCAGCTCGACGGAGCAAAGGCTGGGCCTCCTACTCCCACCACCTGAGGGCAGTGATGCCCCAAAAACCAAAACCAAAACCAAAATTATGTATTTGAATCTTTAATGTGCCAAAATTTAGAAAGCTTTTCAGTTTCATTTTGAAAGTTTGAGAGAGAGAGCGAGAGACAGAGAAATATATATATATATATATATATATAGATAGATAGATAGATAGATAGATAGATAGAGAGAGAGAGAGAGAGAGAGAGAGAGAAAGGAAGGAAGAATGCCAATAAACTCATGGCCAAGTGAAAGACCAAGACAGAATTAGAACACAGCTGTACCACTAACCAGCATGCTGGGTTTGCTCACATCCCCACAGCAGACCTGTTTCCTCCTCCCACATGAGAAGGTGGTCTCTCTCTATGGGCGCTGTCAGGTGGCTATGAAGTGTGCCTGCCTATCGGAATACGCTTACTGGATTTCAAAGACAAGAAACGAAAGTAAATATTTTATGAATAATTTAAATATGGAGTATGCTTGGAAACCTCTTTTTCACATGGGCGAAACAGAGCATCTTAAAAAAAATTAAAAAATCATTTTATCGGGGGCTCATGCAACTCCTAGCCCAATCCAGACATCCATCCACTGTCCGCAAAGCACAATTTGCAGACCATACTGACATTTCGTGCCGCCGTTCTCTTCTGACGTTTCTGATGTGGCGAGCGGCGTCGTTCGCTCCACGACAGGCAGGGGCCGGCCTCTCTTGTTTCTCGGGGACCAGGCAGAACCGACTCCGACCCCGCTTCAGCTGTCAGGCCGGCTGCCAGGGCGACGACCGACACGTAATCCGCAGGGTCTTGGTTTCCGCGCATCGCGCTACGGAAGGAGTGGCCGGGAGCAGGCGGGGCGGGGCGGGGCGGGGCGGCAGGAAGCTCGGGCCCCTCGGGCTGGCTGGCAGCGCCGGGCGCCGTGCGGAGGCTGCGGGCCGGCGGAGCGCAGGGCCGCGTGCGGACGGACGCGGGGCCGGGCGGGGCCGAGCCCGGGAGGGAGCGGCCCGGGGCGCGGGCGCCGCCGCACGTCCGCAGGCTCGGCGCAGGGCGGGGGCCGGGAGGTGGGGCGCCGCCGGGGGCCGGCCCGCGCGGGCCGCATTTCAGGGCGCACGGCCTGGCCCCGGGAGCTCGCCGCGCCGGGAGAGGCCATGGGCGGCCGCCGGGCCTTCCTGCTCGGCCTCCTGGGCGCCGCCGCGTGCCTGCTGGGCTGCGACTGCGGCGGGCAGCCGCCCCCCGAGACGGCGGCGCAGCGCTGCTTCTGCCAGGTGAGCCGAGGGCGCGTCCTCGCGCCGCGCCGCGCCGCGCGCGCCGCCCCGCAGGTGGAGGGCGGGCTGGGGGTGCGGCTCGCGGGCTTCCCGCGCGTCCGGGGACCCCGGGGCTGCCAAGCTCGGCCGGGTGCCGGCGAGCCCCCCGCAGCCTCCTCCGGCTCGGGCGCGGGCAGGGGCGCCCGCGGGGTGTTTTGAACCCCTTGCTGCTGTGCCCGTCTCCTTTGTTGGGGCGCCCCTGACAGGGAGGGGGACGTGCGGGCGCTCCGCGGAGATCCTGTGATCGTCACCGGGCTCGGGTCTCCTTAGCTTGACTGGGGATGGTGTGCGTGGCCCTGCCCTCGCTCGGTGCCTGCTCTCCGGTGAGGTTTTTTTTTTTTTTGGAGGGGGGGCTGCTTTGGGATTTCCTTGTTAGTCAAGAGAATGGCTTAAGTGACTTTTCTGCCGGGTCTGTGTGTGTGTGTGTGTGTGTGTGTGTGTGTGTGTGTGTGTTTGCCTGCCTGCCTGCCTTGCGGTGCCTCCGTCCTGTGTGCGCTTCCCTGTCCCTGGATGTGGTGTGCGGTTTCACCAGGGCACCCGCTTAACCAGGCAGAGGTAGGAAGATGGCCCTCCCTCCTCCAGTGGGTTACAAGCTTATTCATGAACCTCATCCTTTTACCCCCACTAGTAAGAGACCTGGGCTTCTTGAAGAACAACAGCATTTCATCACTCGTGTTCAATCCATGTTGGGAGTGCTTCTGTTGACTAGAATGACGTTGTATCCACAGCCAAGGAGCGGGCATCCGCGTCATAGTCTCCTTAAAGTGATGTTTGCTGTTCATTCATTATTAGAAATGATATTTACGTGGATGGGGACATGGTGTTATTTTCTGATGGAAAAAAATGTCCTTACTATGATTGGCAGATCTCCTTCGACCTTCCTGCTGGTGGCGTGGGTGGTTTTGAGGAGTGGCTTGGGCGTTGAAGTGAGTGTTCTCTGGAAAGGCGTTAGAAAGGTTAAAGGTAAATTGCTGCTTGACAATCAAGCCAGATCGAAATGCTCCTGTATCTTAAGTGTTCACAAGTAGTGCCCCAAAAGTACTTAAAACCTCATTCTGCTGATGACAAATGTAATATAATGTATGGTTTAAACATTTGAGAAAAAAGTAACTTAGAGACAAGAAATTTTAGTTAGGTGTTGAGTGTAACATTTACATCAGATTCTGCAGAGCTACACACTAAAAGAAAAGTACCAGGCTGAGCCCCGGTGGCGTAGTGGTTGTGCGCGGGACAGCGGCCCACTGGATGGAGGTGCAATTCCCGCTCACAGGAGTACAGGCTGGGCCTCCTACTCCCACCACCAGACGGCAATGATGTCTAAAAAAAAAAAAAAGAAAAGAAAGAAAAGTACCTGCTGAGTTCTTCAACGTTCACTCTTCTCTCTAACTCTTTAAAGATGCTGGATTAAATTTTTTTTTACATTAAAAACATTTTTTTCCCCTCTGTCTTCTGCCCAAGTGACATTATGGGTTAAACCTTGGCTTACAAACTGCTTGGTCAGCAGTTCGAAACTAGCCACCAGTCTTCATGAGAAAGATGAGATTTTCTTTGCCGGGTAAAGAGTTTCAGTGTTGGAAACCCACAGGGACAGTTCTAACCTGTCGTCAAGGGCTGCTTCGACTCAAAATAAGCTTCGTGGCTGTGATTAAGCTCCCCTGCCCTGCACAGTTCCTTCAGATTTAAATCCTCCCCTAATGAAGACGTCTACTTATTGATGTCTTAATTAAGATCTGTAATCTTTGTTCCTTTTCAAGGTCAGTTTACAAGCTAATAAATTGACGATAGCATGATAAAAAAATTTTAAGGGAAGATTAAAGCAATCTATTAAAAATCCATTAAGAATAGCGATCATAAAGTCCAATTCAGTAAATTAAATCAAGAAAAGTATACTCATTGTGACCAGTACTGAAAGGAGGTGAGGTGAGGGGTTTGAGGGCAGCTGAGGAGTAGACATGAAGAAAAAAATAGAGAGAGACATGCATTCACAGAGATGGAGTGAGTAGGAAGATAATGGAGGATGATTGGTGTAAATTATTCATTCAACATGCACTTAAAACATGCCTGTTGACCTAAGCGTTTTGAATGCAGAAATGACTACAGTTTGATTCCTGCCCTGAAGAGTTTATAGTTTTGTGAATAATGTTCCATTTGGGAGAGGAGGAAGGAACCCTCGCAAGGGGAGGGGGCATGACAAACACACACACACACACACACACTCACACGGGGGGGGGGGAGCAGGTAAATAGGGTTAATTAAATACGGGACTTTCATTTAATGTTTGAAAATAAAGTTGTTTTTTTTTTTTTTGATATCACTGTTTTCTGGTGGTGGGAGTAGGAGGCCCAGCCCCACTGCTGGAATTGAACTTCCATCCCAGTGGGCCACAGTCCCGTGCACAACCACTATGCCACCGGGGATCAGCCCGAAAATAAAGTTAAAATTTCCCCTGGTCCTGTTTTTAGGAACTGATTTCTCACCTCCTTTTCATTCTACTCTTCTATCCTGTTTCTCCTTTCCTGTTGTCCATCCCTTTTGACTGCCTCTGTGAAGTGCAGGTGGCATAGTGGTTCCCAGATGGGCTTCTAACCCTAAGGGGAGCAGTTCAAAACCAGCTGCCACTCCGAGGCATAAAGAGGCTTTCTACTCCCACAGGCAGTGAGTTTAGTTTTGTGTTTTGTCCTTGGGTTACTGCATTACCACTCACCGTACAACAGTGCACTGGACCTCTGGCTCAGTTAACAGAGTATCAGCTCTGCTTTGAGCCAGAGCAGAAAGGTCGTTATTTAACCTTAGAAAGCCAGTGAAGTAAAATGTACAGAGCCCTACAAATAATTGGATGACATGAAAAACATATACTGTGCATTGGCTGCTCTGAGCAGAGATACCGTCCTCAAGGCTTGGTGGGCCAGGATGTGCTCCGCTCTCTCTTGTACATATTTCTTACAATGAGATCGACTTGAAGAACACTGGAGACTCCCAGAGCTAGCTGTTATTGTCAGGTGCCACTGAATTAACTTTCCTCGTGGTGATTGAAAGTACAATCGAGACATCCTCCCAGTCTGGGGTCGACCCGACCATTGGGGTCCATGGGTTTTCTTCATCCTTTTAGCATTCGAGAAAATGAATGCACTGGAACTTCAGGCACGCTCATGAAATCATGGGAAACATTTTAAAGGAATAAACTCAGAAGAAATATTGAAGTTCACCTGTGGAGGTGCAGTGGTTCTCCAAATCAGCCTAGCCAAAGTTAATCCAATAATCATAATCATAATAAATATTACTTAGCACAGTGGAATTATTTACCTGACTTTTTACCTATTTCAATATCTGGTTGAGGAGATTTCTAAGGAAGACTTTAAAGGGCCTGTGTGGTTGTTCCTTGCCACTTATTAGTAAAATGTTGGATGAAAGAGGTAGACTTAAAGATGAACAGTGCAAAATGATAATAAAACTTGAAGGTTTACAGAGTCTGGCTGTACAGACAAGCGGTGCGCATCCTGGAACTGTCACCACGGAAGTGGCCATGCAGTCTTTTGCTAAAGAGATTTTGTCTATGACTGATGGATCCAACCAGGTGCCACAATGGGAAGCCCATCTGCTGAAAGGGCAGGGAAAGAATGCCATCTGCAGGAAATCGGCGGGAGGAACTGCATCTGTTCTCTAAAAAAGAAAAGGCCTTCCTCAGAGTAGCACTGTGGGGAGGAGTGTGGGAAGCTAGGACCTTCTCAGGTTCAAAGGTTGGGGCCATGATCTCTTAGATTTCAAAGAGTGCATCTTTGTCAACTTGACTCCAGAGGGAGGGGCTGCCACCAACGTGCACCAGGACAGTTGGTTTGCTGATGGGTGTTGTGGTAGGGTGGAGCTGTCATGCCCACGCTGGGGCTGACAGGGTAACATTGCCACTCAGATAGACTAGAAGAATTTGGTTGCCAAAATTAGAGGGGGGAGAGCTGCCATCCACAGGACCTGGAAGCTGGAACTAGGGCAAACCAAGGTCCAGGGACCTCTACCCTAAATCTATAGGGTGTGGTCCCCACCCAGCACCTGGAGGGCACAGCCCTGGCCCAGATGACCTCAAGGAAGAGAGACTTGTTCTCAAGTCTGAGAGACAGTCTACTTGTTCAGCTGGGAGTTAAGACTTTCTTGGTACTGGCTATACTTTGTGTCCCGGCTATACCTTCTTTCCCTCCAATTTCTCCCATCTGTAATGGAAATATCTGGCTTGTTTTACCACACTGGAAGTAAAAGAGTTTAGGTTTCACAGGTTCAAAGCTGGAGAGGACTTTTGCATGAAGTCACACCCATATTTGGTTTAGATCAGGGATGCTCACATTTTTTCAGCGTGTGAGCTACTTATAAAACGATCAAGTCAAAATGATCCACCAACTACAAGAATGCGAAACATTTATTACAGTTATTTATAAATGCATTGATAATTCTTCACATGTGCAATGTATGTTTATGTACCTTGCATGCCTGCATGAGTCCATATTGCACAGCACAACACAATTAGCTATGTACATTTTTGGTTATTACCTGAGTTTTCTCTGATGCCTTGCACTGCAGGGAATGAGCATAGTCTGGACAGTAGCTGCTGACAGCCAACCTCAAGCACACTTCCAAATGATTATTAGTCATGGTTGAACGGTACTTGGACTTAATGTTCATCTTGTGGGAAAAAGCTGACTCACATAAATAAGTAGAGCTGAAGAATGCAGTCAAGGAGGTAGCGCATTTTCTCATATTTGGGTACTTTCCCTCTGCGAGTAAGTTGCAGAACTGTTCACATGCTCTGGACTTCAGCTGAATGTTGGCTTGTAGTGTCAAATTCCCCCATTCCATATGAAAGTGATAAGTTTTTGTCTTCTTACTTGGTCCAGCTCCCCCACTCATATTAACACCCTCTGTTATGTTTAAGAGCAAAAGCTAAGGTCTAAAAATGGGCGATATATTAGTTTGTCAGTTTTGCTGCACTTAGAGCAGTTGTTTGCGCATGCGTTTGACACCTAAGATTGCATCTGATTGGCTGCGCTCTATGTCAATTAAGTGATGGGATTGATGGTAGGCTTGCATCTATTTTTTAAATGCCACGCCATCTACCCGCACTATATTTGCAGTGGACTAGGAGATCAGGATTGTACTGAGCACCTCTGACTTAGATGATTAAGAAGCTGAGATTTTGGAATTGGTATAAGATATTTTGAATGATGTGATGAGATTTTGAATGGTATATTTTACATACGGGAAGGTCATGAATTTGGGGGACATAGGGTGGAATGTTGTGGACTGAGTTGCGTTTCCTCCCCCTTACATGTTGTATAAAACGTAATCTCTCATGCCTGTGGTCATAACTCAGTTGGGAATGAGCTGTTGTTATGTTAATGAGTCGGGATTGATGCATGTTTTGAGGCAATGTCATACAAACTATGAAAAGAGCAGATTAAGGCACGCCAGCAGAGATGGGGCAAGAGAAAACCAAGCCACATGAACTTGTCTGAGGGTCACCCAGGAGCAGGGCAAAGTCAAGGACAATCCTCCAGAGCTGACAGAGATAGTAAACCTTCCCCGAGAGTTGGCACTATGAATTCAGACTTCTTAACTTCACGTGCATTGAAGGGGTTCTAATGGTACAGTGGATTAAGCATCCGGCTATTACCGGAATGGTGGTTGTTTCAAACCCATTAGCTGTCTTCTCTGGAGAAAGAGGTGGCAGATGCTTCTGTAAAGAGTTAAAGCCTTAGAAATACTCTGATGCTGTTCTGCTTTGTCCTACCAGGTCCCTGTGAGTGAGACTTAAAAGCAGTGGGTTTTGGGTAAACTGAGACATTTACTGGTCACCTTGAAAATATCTTTTTGTTAAAAGCATCCCACTGTGGAATTCTTGCTCTAGCGGCACTGGATATCGAAGATAACACCTAAAGTTTTTAGCCAGATAAAGCATCTTCGGTGCCCCATTAAAAGCCATTTCAGGGCTGAGCCCCGGTGGCGTAGTGGTTGTGTGTGGGACTGCGACCCACAGGGTTGGTGGTTCAAATCCAGCAGCTGCTCTCCAGGAGCAAGACTGGGCTTCCTACTCCCACCATGCTCCCCCCCCCCAATATCTTAACAAGCCATTTCAAACAAAACAAATATGAGAAATGTAGTTTTCCATTTCTATGAGTTTCATGTATAGCCTAAGGGGAGGGTTAGAAGTTAATACACAAGAAAACTATTTAGAAATGATATCTTTTTAAAAATCTTTCATTGAGAATAAAAGAACCTATGTTTTATTGATGTCAGTACTTATATTAATAGTACTGCCATAACAAATTACCATAACTTGGGTAGATGTAGTGAAACATGTAAATTTGTACTTTCACAGTTCTGAAGGTGTGAAGGTCCAAAATCAGGTGTTGACAGGGCAGTCCTCTCTCCGAACGTCCTGTGGAGCACAGTTTCTGTCTTCCTCCTACTTCTGGTGTTACCGGCAATCCTTGACATTTCTTGGTGTACAGACCATTTGCTCCATATTTATCACAGGCCACTCTCGTAACTCTCCCCCGCCCCTTTAAAAAAAATAAGGATACCAGATAGATGGGGTTAGAGGTCACTGTAGCGACTTCTTCTTAACTTGACTATAAATGTGACCCGAAAGGTCACATTCAAAGGTAGTGGAGGGTAGTGCTTCAGCATTTCTTTCTGAGAGCTATAACTCCTGCCATAATAATACCTCTAACAAGAGACCAGTGAAAGGCCATTGTTTTTTTTCTTTGTCTTGCCTTTTGGTTCTGTTGCAGTAGATTACTTAGTGTGGCCATTCCAGCTACCATCCTTTTGACTTCCACACAGCGATGGGGTGGGACTCGGCAAAGAAGGTGCTTGTGGCCCACCAAGAGATTGGGCAGCGAATGCAAACAAGGAGCACTGAGGCCTTCGAGGGTTGTTGTTGTTGTTGTCGTCATCTAATCATTCCGACTCATGGTGACTCTGTGTGCATACCAGGAAACATCGCCTGCTCCTGGGCTGGCCTCACAGAGTTGCTCTTTGAGTCCCTACCTAGTAGTGGCTGCTGTGCCAGTCCATTTCCTTGAGAGTCTTCCTCTTTTTTGCTCACCCTCAACTTGACCAACCATGATGTCTTTCTCCAAGAACGTGGATCCCCTCCTGATAACATATCCAAAGTATGAGAGAAGGCTCATCATCCTCACGTCTAAGGAAGATCCTGGGTGTGCGTCTTCCACGTCAGATTTGTGTGTACCTCTCACAGCCTGGGGCCCAGTCTGTATTTATTTCCAACACTGAAAGTCAGAGATATCAGTTGTCCTATGGTCTTCCTTGCTCATCACCCATCTTTTTTCCCTGTCTATGCGGTCATTGGAAATATCATGACTTAGTTTAGGTTCCCCTTAGAACTCAATGTGACATCTTTGCTCTTACCTCTTTAGATAGGGAACTTAGACCTTAGTAGTTAAGTAACTCAGATCAGGCCAATTGCTTGTAAGTGTTGAGGTGAGATTGACATCAATAAAGGTCAGACATCAGACCCTGCATGCCTAACCATAGCCTGCCTCTTCCTTGAAGGGTGCCTTTGAAGGAGTTTGCTATATAGTTTGGTACTTTGAACAGAAAGCTTACTTTCTAACTCTTTTTTAACCCATTGAATTGTTTTTCTTTATTTTCATTAATTTATTAAAAAAATCATTTTATTATGGACTTTTACAGCTCTTATAAAAAATCCATATATCCGGGCTGAGCCTTGGTGGCATAGTGGTTGTGTGGGGGACTGCGGCCCGTTAGCTTGGTGGCTCAAATCCAGCAGCAGCTCTCCGGGAACAAGACTGAAGCCCACAAAAAAAGAGAAGTTTTCCAATTCTTATGGCACTACTACTTTAAATTGGGGTAAATTGAGTGATGTTAGCTTGGTCTATGTAGCTACTATCTCTCCACCTACCTAGGATTCTTTGAACTCGACCTTTTAGCCTGGCCCTAACAAGGCTTAATTATTACTTGAAACCTAAAAGTAGCTCTAAAGATTTAGGATGAGTTCAATCTCTTTGAAGTAGGGAGGGCGACATTGGGGGGAAAAAAAGCAGATTTCTATGGTAGGCCCAGAGTTTGTCCATCGCACAACTGGAAATTATTCTCATTATGAGTCAGTGCTCGCTTTTTGGTTTTAATTTAGATAATAGGACTTTGTTTCAAAAAATAATTCCTGCCTACTAACTGGGTTGTTACTGTAGTCCTTTCCTGAGCTTTATTCTAGCCAAGTATCTTGCTCTGTAGTTTCTAGACTTGGGTCTGAGATCGAGGCTTTGTTCCCAGGATTAGGCACTGCTGATGTTGGTGGGTTTATGTGAATGTCACATAGCTTGGATTTCCAAGAATTTGCCTATTCCTCTTTTGTTCGCTCTATTGAAACCCATACCATCCTTTTCTCCCTCCTTAGCTCCCCTGCTGCCTCTGGTGGTGTTTGGAATACCTCCCACTCAAATATCTAAGGTAATGGGGCAGATGGTTTAAAATAGACCTCTCTACTCCCTTCCTCTTTCTTTTGAGTTTTCTTGGTGATGAACCACTTATGTTCTCGAAGGCATTTTGATTTCTGTTTTAGCTTGTGGTTTCTTGAAACTTCCTTTGTGATTAGAATATTGATACATAGTCTGTTGGGCAATACTGATGGTGTAATCAGCTCTCAGCTTGCGGTGTGAGTGCCTTCTTGCACGTACACTTGTGTGGTTTGTAGCACTGAATCACCACTGTAGGTAACATGGTAGTGCACGGGTGTAGTAAGACCAGTGCTGCTGCTCTCCCCTGAACGGTGAGTGAGAGCAGATGGCATTCATCCCTTCTTTCTTCCACCTACCCTTGGGCAAATGACTGCCGAGCATCTACGATACACTTTCTGGAGGGAAAGTGCTGGATTCTAGGACTACAAAGTCAAAGAGACATGGTTTTTCACTTAAGAACTTTATAGTCTAGTGAGTGGGCTAGAAATAAATATATTTAGAGGCAGTTATCCCATCAGGTGGGGACAGCTTCCTGAAAGAAGTGATTCTGAAGATACATATTTCTTACCAGGAAAATACATTGCTCAGGGGGAAAGCTGAATTGCTTCAAATTTTTCCTCGCAGGTTTATTTGTTGTGTGTGTTTGCTTCATTTTGACTGCGTTCCTCTACTTGGCATCTATCCCTTTGGCCTTGGCAGTCTCTGAATCTGTTTTTCTTTGTATGCCTATTTGCCTCAAAGGGGGAGCAACAGCCAATATTTTATATACTTAGAAATTCTGCTTTTAAGGCTCAGAATAAAGAGGTGTGAAAATTTTGTTGAGGATAGAAACACTTTCATGTTGTTGGTATCTAAAATTAGGACTCTAAGATTATTACATACTCAAAGAATTTTTTTGGAGGAAACAGATTTGCATATGAAATGAAAATAGTTATTACAGTGACGAAATATAAAGATGAGATTTCTAGAAACAGAGTTAAATCAAAATCAGACTAGTTGCCATGGGGTCAATTCAAACTCCTGGCAAAGTTGATCTGCCCCTTAGGGTTTCCAGACTGTGACCTTTCAAAAGCAGATCACCAGGCCTTTCTTCCTGCAGACCGCTGGGTGGATTAGAACCATCAACCCCTCAGTTAGTAGTTAAGCATTTAACCAACTGTGCTGCAATAAAAACAGCAATGGAGATGGACATATCTGACCTCCTTTGGCTTCTCTGTTGCCACTAGGCAGGAGTCAGCCACGTCTCCATGCTAGCTACATCCTTCTTTACCTATGCTGACACCCTCTGTTTTTCCCATGCCACTTGTGTTAGTCCGGGTAGACTAGAGGAACACATTTCATAGACACGCATATAGATAGAACGAAAAGAGAAACAGGACATTGAGCCTAGTCCAGTTCAAAGTCATAAGTCCGATATTAACCCATATGCCCGAAATCAGTCTATAAAGTCTCCTTCCGACTCAAGAAGTCACAGGTCAGTGAGTGCAGAATCCCGGCGCTGGCTGGGGTGTCCCCATGGCTCCTCGCTTCCAGGGCTCAGGGTCCATCAACAGCAGAAGCAACTCATCGCTGGCAGAGATCTCCATGTGGCCGCCCCAGCTTCCGAGGTCTGGCTCCATCAGGGCAAAACCGCGTGGCCTCTCCACCATCACCTCCAGCTTCTCGGATGCGGCCATCTTGTCATGTCTGTGATTCATCGTCTCTGAGACTAGCTCCCATCAACTGGGGAAGATAGCTTCTCATCTTCACGAGGGAAATATCACAGATTTCCCAGATGTATCAGGAGAAGGAGAAGGCCATGCCCACATAGAGGCCTCATTGGCTACTCAATGCCTATCTTCAAATTAACAGGCTAGACTCCACCCCTACATTTCATCATAAAATTAACATAAGCACATGACTGCCACACACTTGATTTCTATGATGCTTGTCATGGCCACATACAGCTCACAGACAATGCTTATTGTAGTGGGATTTATCACCACAAGTCAGGATCAGCAAACAATAAGGATACAGTCATTGGTTTACTGCAGTACCTCTGCCAGCAGCCACATCTCTCTGGGTCTGTCTCTCAGCCACCGAATCCTTTGGCCTTTACCTTCATGGGCCAGGAAGCCGCTCTGTCTCGCGGTTCTTTAGTCTTGGGTCAGCTGAGGAGAAGATACTCTGTAGTCTTAGTGCAGCTCCTCGGAGTCTCTGTGCATCTGGTCCTGGAGGTGTGTGCCACTTGAGACAGAAGCCTTAGACATGCTCTTCCAAATGTTCTGAGTTTTCTCTCTGCTGCCGTTCAAAGATGGCGCATCCTTATAGCCAAGGCAGTGGTAATGAAAACTGAGCAGTTCCCTCTGTGAGCATTGTACATGCCCTGTGTGCATAGTTCCACACAATCATCTGGTGGGAGTTAAAGAGCCATCTATGGAAATAAATTTCACTCCATCTCTTAAGGATTAGGAACTGAATTAGCTAGGCCAAAATAATCTAGGCAAATGAGTGAAAAAAAACCTTCGCTCTTGAACATTGCTGTTATTATTTAAAACATTCTTACTACTTGGGTGGACATTTTCATTATGTGTGATATCTAAGATCAAAAGGTAGTGTAAGAAAAAAAAAAGGTAGTCTAAGAGCTTTCTTATTCCAAAGAGAAATATCTGAAATCAATATCAAAAGGTTCCTTATTTGTTCCTTTATCAGAAGTTTACTGATATATTGACTTACGATGATTTTCCTCAAACATAACCTAATGTGTTATGTTTGTGCAATATAAATCTCTTTTATGCAGCACTTTGCACTTTAAAAATTACTGGGCTGCTGAGCCCCGGTGGCGTAAGTGGTTGGGTGCGGAACTGTAGCCCACGGGCTTGGCAGTTCAAATCCAGTGGCGGCTCTTAGGAGCAGCACTGGGTAGCACCCATGACCCCCAGAGGCAGTGATGCCCACAAAAAAAAAATTGCTGGGCTGAGCCCCGGTGGCGTAGTGGTTGTGTGCGGAACTGCAGCCCACTGGGTTGGAGGTTCAAATCCAGCAGCAAGGCTGGGCCTCCTACTCCCACCACCAGAGGGCAGTGATGCCCCCCCAAAACAAAACAAAAACAAAAAACAAACAAACAAAAATGTCTATTTTTCTTGGATCATGATGTATGTCTTACAATTTATAAATCATTTTATTGGGGGCTCTTACAGATCTTGTAACAGTCCATACTTCAATTGTATGAAGCACTTATGTACATATGTTGCCATCATCATTTCCAAGACACTGTCTTTCTCCTTGAGCCCTTGGTATCAGCTCCTCTTTTTTCCCTCCCCCCTTCCCATCCTCGCGAACCCTTGATAAATTATAAATTATTACCATTTTTATATCCTACACCGTCTGTGGTCTCTCTTCACCACATTTCTGTTGTTCGTTCCCTTGGGGAAGAGGTGTTATACATCAATCACTGTGATTGGTTCCTCTTTTCTCCCCCCACCTTCTCCTTACCCCCATGTTTTTTTTTTTTTTTCGTTTTTGTGAGCATCACTGCCTCTGGTAGTCGTGGGCGCTACCCAGCTGTTCTGGATTTGAACCACCAATCCCGGGGGCTGCAGTTCCACACTCAACCACTTACGCCACCGGGCCTCAGCCCTCCTTACCCCCATAGCCCTCCTTACCCCCATGGTATCACTGCTCCCATGATTGTTACTGAGGGGTTTATCTGCCCTGGAGTCCATGTCTTATCTACACCAGTCAGTGCACATGTACCATATTTGATAAATTCTTTTTTTTGGGGGGGCATCAGTGCCTTCTGGTGGTGGGAGTAGGAGACCCAGCCTCGCTGCTGGATTTGAACCTCCAACCCAGTGGGCCGCAGTCCCGCGCACAACCACTACGCCACCGGGGCCCAGCCCCAATAAATTCTTTTGGTGTTTGCTTATCCTCAAATAAGGAGCCTGGGTGCTGCAGCGGTTTTGCGCTGGGCTGCTAGCTGCAAGGTTAGCAGGTGGAAAATGCCGGCTGCTCCCTGAGAGAAAGACCAGGCTTCCTACTCCTCAAGAGTTACCCCTCTCGGTGGGAGTGAGCCCCAGATAAGCCTCCAAGGATATTTGTTTCACAACTGATAACGACTGAATATAAGATGATTTCCTCTTGCATTGAACCTTTTGAAATAGGAGATTCAAGGAGCCCCTGTGCTTGACTAAATGGAAGTCAGCAGTCTGCTGTCCTAGGAGGAAAGACTGTAATTTGTGTCCGTCAGGATTACGGCCTGGGCAATCCCACGGGGCCATTCTGCCCTATCGGGTCACTGTGAGTAAGAGCAGAAGGGACACCGCAGCTGTGTGTTTGGGTTCAGTAGATAGGCTGTATTTTTTTTTTTTTTTTAGTTTTTTAGGCGTCACTGCCCTCTGGTGGTGGGAGTAGGAGGCCCAACCTTTGCTCCTGTGAGCTGGAATTGAACCTCCATCCCAGTGGGCCGCAGTCTCGTGCACAACCACTACGCCACTGGGACTCAGCTGGATAGGCTGTATTTTTGGACCATAAGACGTACCCAGTTTTTAGAGCAGGAAAGCAGGAAAAATATATTCTGAACCAAATGGTGCCAGTATACTAAATAAATATATTTAATACAATATTTATTAAAAAAAAAAGTATGGTAATATTTAGCAGCGTAAACTCAACAGTTAAGATGTCAACACATTAAAGACCAGATATTCTTTTACCAACTTACCCAAGTGTTTTGGCTGTGTTTTTCGAGTTAGCAATAAATGGATGTTTTTTTGCATTAAACCAATAAACTCGGGATCTGTCTACAGTGTGTAAGAACCATCATCACATTCATTAACAAAGGAGGGGAGGTGTGGGCTGTGCTGATCATGTGACCTGACTGACATTGAGACTCCAGGAGGAGGGACTTTCCCCAGAATACACAGCAATCCACAGTATGCAAACAGCAGTGCACAGTAAGCGGGCTCATGGGATCATAAACAAATGTTCTGGGGTACCACACCTTCGGACCATAAGACGCACCCTTGTCTCCCCCCCCCCCCCCACACACACACACTCTTTGGGGAAAAAAGTGCGTCTTATGGTCCAACAAATATGGCCGTTGCTGATGATAGATAAGTGCTCTCTAGCCACCATTCCAAACCCTAGCAATTGCTATGGCACAATATTTGAAGTTTGGTAGGTCTTTATACCGAATTACTGTTTGTTTGTTTGTTTTTTTTGGCATCACTGCTCTCCGGTGGTGGGAGCAGGAGGCCCAGCCCCACTGCTGGAATTGAACCTCCGTTCCAGTGGGCCGCAGTCCCGCGCACAACCACTACGCCACCGGGGCTCAGCCCCCGAATTACTGTTTTTGTGATAAATTCAGTCTCACTCTTTACACATTCGCCCGAGGGATATGGAATGAAAAGGACTGAACGGTCAGATCGCAGAGTGCAGGACAGGTGAGGGCAGTTCTTGGGCTGGCCTTCAGGTAGGAGAGGTGCAGATTCCATGTCGCATATGCTCTTCTTTCTCAAAATCTTTTAAAAAGGGTCCTACTTTCTGCTGACTGGCTCCTGTGCTCCTCCGTTCACAAGGTGGGATTTGGCCCAAGCTTGCTTGTGTGCCTGCCCTAGCCCCAAACAAAGAGGTCTTCCCTCTTAGTTTGAAGTCAGATTCCTGGAGAAGAGACGCTGACCTGTGTGAGTCAGATGCCCATGGCTACTCCCACCCGCCCATCAGCGGACCTCGAGGGCAGGGCTACCAGCTGACCACCCCAGGGCCAAGTCTGCTGGGGGACGTGAGGTGTCACTGTGAGTTCAGCACGTACTCAGAAGGCGTCCACTGACTTGCTAAGGTGCTTAGTAAGAATAAAAGTGTTTCTGAATGATCATCAAGCCCTATCTCAAAATAGTAGAACGGGAGGGCGATTAAAAGTTAGTTGAATTGGAGTCTTATTTCATAATAACCAAGTGAGGACAAAAAGAATCCTGTTGCGTCTCAGGACATTAAAGTTGACGAATGTGTTTTCTTTACTTCAGGTCAGTGGTTACTTGGACGATTGCACCTGCGACGTGGAAACCATTGATAGATTCAATAACTACAAGCTTTTCCCAAGACTGCAAACACTTCTTGAAAGCGACTACTTTAGATATTATAAGGTATTTAAAATTTTGGTTTTAAAATGTTGAAAATTTAAATGGATAATCACATGTTCAAAGACGTTAGGCTTCTTAATTTATTTGACATTAGGCTTCTAAGTTGTGTGACTGCTATGTGGGATTGAGAGGTGTTTTATTAGGAAAAAAAATTGAACAAAATGGAACCGTGTGATTATAAAGTGTGAACATCCACTGGATACATGTTTAATTTCAACTTGCCAGAATTAGAAACTAGTCGATTAAATTGAACTGAGAAAAGAAACGATGATATTGTCACCAGGGCAGTAAATTGCTTGTAATTTCCTAACCTGTCAGATTGACTCTAGGTAAAGCAATTAAAAATTTGAGGGCCATGAATCAATTTTGACTTGTTTCATTTTTGACAAGTAATTTGGGCTGAGCCCTGGTGGCGTAAGTGGTTGAGTGTGGGACTGCGGCCCACGGACTTGGTGGTTCAAGTCTAGTGGCGGCTTTCAGGAGCAGCGCTGGGTATAGCTCCCACGACCACCAGAAGCAGTGATGGTCACACACACACACACACACACACACACACAAAAGACAAGTAATTTGTGGCAATTTATCCTAAAATTTTGAAACCTTATTATTAGAGTTTTTATTTATATTCACCATTCTTGGCTATCTAACTGGCCTACCTGTTAGTGTGCTTGAAAAGAGTGTACATTGGACAAGGTTTGTTTAGTAGCAGCCTGTGTCTTCCTTTCTAGTGGAGCTCTGATGGTGTAGTAGTTACTTATCAGGGTGAATCCTCAAGGTCTGCAGTTTGAAACCACCAGCCGCTCCATGGGAGAAAGAGGGCTTTTCCACTCCCTTAAACAATTATACCCTTAAACTCACAGGGGCAACTCTTCCCCGCCCTATTCGGTCACTGTGAGCCAGTATTGTCTTGATAGCAGTGATCTGAATTGTTACTGTGTCTTTCCAAGCAATCGGTTGACTTTTAATAGCTAGATGATTTATTGGGATTAACAGTTGATGTGAATTAGAATATTTGTATCCAATAGCAAGTCCGAGTTTTAGACTCATAATTCAACACCTACCTATTGTAATCTTGAGATCTTTTTTTTTTTCCAGGTGAACTTGAAGAAGCCTTGTCCTTTCTGGAATGATATTAACCAGTGTGGAAGGAGGGATTGTGCAGTCAAACCTTGCCAATCAGTAAGAACCTTGAGTACATTACGAACAGTCACATCTTTTTTGGAGGGGTCTGTTGCGACATTTTAAGTCAACAAAACTAAGAATACTATTTTAATCCCTATGTTACATATAATGTTTAATGTGTATATACATAAACCTACAAATTACAAAACCGGCTTTGATTGCATGATAATATAATTTAAATTTTGTGCTGAGCGTAATCCTTTGACTTAACATAGTGAGATGAATAGTTCTTCAGGCTTGCTATTTGTTATTCTTCTTGCATGTTCCCAGAATAAAGCTCTGTGTTTGGTGGGATAAAATGAAATTATCCAGAGATACAGCAAATTTTGTCCCCTTAAAAATATTTTTCTCTGTTTTGTAAGTATGTTTATCTATGTATATTTCTTGTTATTGACGTGTTGGTTGACAAAACACCTGGTTTTACCTAGGAATCCTTGAAGCATTAAAGGTAGTATAATATAAGATAGTATATTGTGAAAGTAGAGTTATTCCTAGACTTTTTGTCAAATAGTCACCTTATACACGCAAACTCTGACTGATTTCAATACTGCAGTAAGAAATATGTGCATCCAGATTATCCTGTCATAGAAGAAAGCACAAAATGACTGAAGACTTGTAGGGTCATATTAAAATACAATAGGTTATGGCATAGTGGAGCATCAAAAGGAATAATGGCTCTGTGACAATGGTTCCATGTGGTAATAAAATAGGAGATCAACAGTCCATATAATTTGTTTTTGAATTTTTGCATTAAGGAGCTCTCCATTTTCTATAAAAAATAGTTCTAGTAACTTTAATGTTTTGTTTTACAAATTTTTGGTATAATTAAAGTCTTTAATTAAACAAAAAATTCAGATGATCAATGTTATCATTACAATTAATTTTGTGTTCTTTTTCAGGATGAAGTTCCTGATGGGATTAAATCTGCAAGCTACAAAGTATGTATTTACATTTATGAATGTATGTAATAGCTTAATGAAAAGTTTTAAAGAAAACCCACCTTTTCCTGTCAGCCATTTCCCATTTCTCCACTCCTCTTTGCAGACAACCTCCCCCCTTTGATAATTATTTATACTTAATGGCTTCAATTCTTTTTTCTTTGGTGCATCCTTTTATTATATGTATCAAAAAACCTTTTGTTTTGCATTGAGGATAAATAAAATGTGAGATAAAATGATCATGAACTCCTGTTGCCAGTCACCCAGATTCAGCAGCCGTCGCCATGTGGACAATCTTGTATCAACTGCTGTTCCGTGCTTTCCTTTTCATTATTTTATTTTATTTTTTTACACTTGCCTTTCCATTATTTTAAAGCCGATCTCAGATCATTTTGTTGATATATACTTTATTTGTATCTGCAAGACAGAAGAGCTTTTTCTTCTTTTAAATCTAACCATAGTCAGGGCTCACATTTCTCTGGTCATTTCATAAATGCCTCAAGCATCGACTAAGCAGTTCTTCAAGACAGGATTCAGTCACATTCCACATATTACGTTGCTTGGTATATTAATTACTTGTGTCTTTCATCTCTTTTTAAATACATTTTATTTTAGAACTATTTTTAGGCTCAATTTTTGGCAAATATCTATTAGAGTTACTATTGCATTAATTTAAGTTATTTTTTGCAGATGGTTTTATATATCAGGTGCATGTAGGTGCATGTATAAATGTGTGGGAATATTTACAATTGATATTGCATCATCAGAAGATATATGATGTCTGGTTTTCTTTCTTCTGGTGAGATTAATATTGATCATCCTGGTCCACCATTGAAAAGTACCCTACTGGGCTGGGCCCCGGTGGCGTAGTGGTTGTGCGTGGGACTGCGGCCCACTGGGATGGAGGTTCGATTCCAACTCCAGGGAGCAAAGGCTGGGCCTCCTACTCCCACCACCTGAGGGCAGTGATGCCCCCCCAAAAAAAAGAAAAGAAAAGAAAAGTACCCTACTAACTGTTCACTTAAAAGTTTTAGAAGTCATTGATGATTATAACCAATGTGCATTTATTTCACTAGGAGCCTGAAAATTTTAATCTTCTAATTTTGTCATTCATTTCATACTTATCATTTATTGTTTTATAATGAGGATCTGTCATCTGGATGCAGGATACATGCCTTATTTTTTTCTTTACTTATTAATATAATTGTAAATTTTTAGAAACCTAGAAACTTGCAAAAATGGCCAACGAATTTTTTCTTATTAAAAATACTGCCGGGCTGAGCCCCGGTGGCGCAAATGGTTGAGTGCGGAACTGCAGCCCGTGGACTTGGCGGTTCGAATCCAGCGGCGGCTGGGTAGCGCCCACGACCACCAGAGGCAGTGATGCCCACAAAAAAAAAATCGCAATGAATTTTATGAGTTGTTGACATATCAGTGGCGTGCAATCACCTAGATTCACTTAGTCATTATTTCCGTGCTGTTTGAGTTGTCCCATCTTTGGCTATTAGGAGACTTTTCAAGTTAGGATTTGTGACCTTTTAGCACAATTCCAATAGTCTTTATTCTTTTTTTTTTTTTTGGGGGGTGGGCATCACTGCCCTCAGGTGGTGGGAGTAGGAGGCCCAACCTTTTGCTCCGTGGAGCTGGAATCGAACCTCCATCCCAGTGCGCCGCAGTCCCGTGCACAACCACTACGCCACCGGGGCTCAGCCCCTAGTCTTTATTCTTTTATGCTTTTTGTTTTGTAAAGAAGTCTAGGCTAATTTTTCCTTTCTTGTTCCTGTCTGAAGCTGCACATTTTTCTTTATTTTAAAGAGCCCTGGGTTTTTTTTTATAGAGACGCCCTGGTGAGATAGTGGTTACGTGTTGGGCTGTGATTCCCAAGATCTGCAGTTTGAAACCACCAACTACTCCGTGGGAGAAGGACGGGGCTCTCTGCTCTTGTAAACAGCTAGAATCTCAGAAAATCCCAGGGCGCACTCTGTCCCAGAGGGTCTCTAGGACTTAGCCTGGACTCAATGGCAGTTAGTGAGGAAGATGAGGAGCTCTTCGTGCTGTGAATTGGTGTTCAGAGATTTTAATTTTTCTATCTGATTGCCATGGTTTCTTGGCCTTCCAATGGCCTTCCAATTCCTTTCCAGAGGGATTTTTTTTTTAAATTTCAATGATAGTGAAAAATCATTCATCTCTTCATCACATTTATATTTGCATTTGTGATTACAGGTGGATTTTTGTTTGTTTGCTTTTTAGCTAAACTTCTTCAATTTTTTTATTCTTCTCCATAGTTAAATTCTCTACAGTTGGCTTACTGTAGCATTTGACTCTGTTCTCCTTGACATGCTTACTTGACAGACTCCCAGGATGTCACAGTCTTCCTCTCCTGCCTCCCTGGCACGAACTTCTGCGTCTCCTTTTGGTCCTTCTCATTTCCCCAAACTGGTCAGGTTTGAGGGTCTTGGACTTCGTGTCTTTTTGGTCGTGTCATCCAGTGTCAAAACTTTTAATCAATCTTTAAAAATTGCAAATTTGGTAGGGGTTTACATTTTACAGTCTCTGGACTTTTTTTGGTACTGCATACTTCATGGTCACTCGGTTTTATTGAGCTAATAACAGATTATACAATTCAGTCGTTTCATCCTCATCAGAAGGGCTGTGCATTCGTCACCACCTCAACTTTGGATCATTTTCTCTCTTCTTGTAGTCATAGCTGTTCACTCCTCAGACCCTTCGTCCTCCTTTCTCACCCCTTCCTTGCCCCCAAGGAATGGTTAATCCAGTTGCTGTCTTCGCAGATCTATTCATCCTGACATCCCTGTGTAGAAAAACAAAGACCAACCTCCCCCACCAAAAAAAGCAAAATGACCCTGGCAGAAATGGCCATATTAAACAGAAAAAACCTCCATCGAAAAGGAAACATAAAGTAGTAAACACCCAGGATAAATTAAAAATAGTTAAAAAGGAAGATCTAAACTTTTAGAATACCTGTAATGATGCCTTTCATATATTTATATTCACTCTAGACTTCTCCCTGGAATGCTATTTCATTTTATCGGAATCATCAGCTGTCTGAGTTTCCTTGGATGTTTGATAAGCATGGGTGATGAAAATGGGCCAATCTCTCTAGTGTTCATTACCCTAATGACCACAACATCTTTCCTGTTGCTCTCTGGCCACAAACCTCGGGGTCATGTTACCCTTTTTGTTACCACATCACTCACATGTGTTGGCTGGCCTCTCAAAATATGCCTGGAAGCTTACAATATTTACTGCTTCTTTTACATCTTTTTTTTTTAATTTGGGCATCACTGCCCTCTGGTGGTCATGGTTGCTACCCAGCGCTGCTCCTGAGAGCAGCTGCTGGATTTGAACCGCCAAGCCTGAGGGCCGCAGTCTTGGACACAACCACTTACGCCACCGGGGCTCAGCCCTCTTCTTTGATATTTTACGTCATTATTGCTTCTTTGCCATGATTATGACAGTGCTCAATTAAATTACCTTCCTCCTCTCTTCCTTTCTCTCCATAGTCTGTTGCAAAGATAGCATCAGAGTTGTTGCTATTATTTGAAAAACCAGATTCTACCTCTGTTAAAATCCGGTTCATTCCAACTCTTTTGGCATAACCATCCAAGCCCGTACAGAGTGACCAGAGTAAATAATCTGGCCACAGGTCAAGATTTCTCTGGAGCAGACTGCCTTATTTCTGTACTATCTGATTTTTCATCTGGCCTGAGGTTTCCAGTTATACTTGTAATAAAAGTTGGGGGACAGCCCTGGAGACACTGCAGAACATGTGTGTGGTCAGTCTGCTCCACGCACAGCAGGGTAAAGCACAAAGGAAGTGCAATGGGGCAGCAGCAGGGAGAGCAAAGTAACCAAGTCCCAGAGGAATCCTGAAAATAGACCTCTGACTTGGGGGACAGGGGTTGGCACCTCATCAGACCTGACTGGGTAAAGTTCCTAAGTGACATCAGAAAGACCTGGAAAGATTTATCAGCTGCACCTACCCCCCCCTTCCTTTTGCTCTATGTTTATATAAGAGAAGCAGGATAAGCAATCCCGGTGAGAAAACAACAGGACTGGAGATGATGGGGCGGGGAGGGGGAGTGGGGCACCAACAAACTCGGGACAAAGGAACAACAGAGATCTAAAATTGATGGCGAGGAGGATGTAGGATGCCTGGTGGGGTTTGATCAAGTGCAATGT
>PVJH01031401.1:0-23778 GCA_004026705.1 Nesogale talazaci
CGTTGACCTCTAGGAGTGTCTCCTGGTTGAGATGGTATGTCACAAAGTATATCGTTGGTGCTTGATCTGGAGCTCCATGTTCTGTCACATGTGGTGTGGTTGAGTCAGACATGGTATAATCCTGACCCTGTTTCTCCATTTTTTACTCCAAAATGTCTTAGGTAAGTGAGGGTAGCTGTATTTCATATTGGGGCCAGCATTTCTGTTTCTTCATAGTGAGCAGATTGAAAACTGTAGCTCTTCCTCCCTTCAGGGCTAACCTATATTGACCTTCTAGGAAAGAGTAGAACTTCCCATAGGGTGGTCTTCACAGAGTGCTGAAGTCTTTACAGAAGCAGATTGTCACTCTCTCACCCTTGGAGCGACTGGTAGTTTAGATTAGCCAGGCCTTTTGGTTAGTAACTGCACAAGCAGGCCTCATCCTGGAGTATCAAGCAAAACAGAACAGAACTCATTGCCACCAAGTCCATTTTGATTCATAGTGACCCTATAGCATAGGTTAACACTGTCCCCATGGGTTTCTTCTTTTTTTTTTTTTTGCATCACTGCTCTCCGGTGGTGGGAGTAGGAGGCCCAGCCCCACTGCTGGAATTGAACCTCCGTCCCAGTGGGCCGCAGTCCCGCGCACAACCACTACGCCACCAGGGCTCAGCCCCCCATGGGTTTCTTAATGGGAGTAGAAAGCTGCTCCCTGGAGCTGCTCGTGGGTTTGAACTGCTGGCTTTTGGGTTAATAGACCAATGCATAACCACTATGCAATCAGGGCTCTTCTCCTGAAGTATAAGGTTCATTAGATTACAGAGCCAGATAACCTTGCATTATCATGACGCCTGTAATAAGATAAACCATCCTTTCATCACAAAAGCCACTCTTTCACTGTGTTTTCAGAGAACCGTAGATGACTGGAATGAATTTAAAAACTGCTGTCATCTAGTTGAAAAGTTTGTACTAGTGAATTTTACTTTCAGAAAAGTCCTGTATTTTCTAGACTCAGTAACAAGGATCTGAAGAAAGGGTGGTTTTCAATAGCCTTTCATTGACAGGGATAATGAAAACAAACAAGTTAGTACATTGCACTCCCTACGGAAAAATTGCAAGTGATGCTAATTGATCTAGTTTTCAATGTGATTTATAAAAGTATCTTGTTTACTATTAGGATGTGACATAAAAAAACTACAACCCCAATTCCCTTCTCTTGTTCTTTTGCTTCTTTGTCCTCTTTCAGGGTTTTAAATGGATTCATTTTGGTTTCCAACCTACATAGTACTAGTTCACGCTACAGTTTGACAAGATTCCCAGGTGATTCTTATGTATACAGGTGACCTGGTTAGATCTGGCTAAATTGTAACTTCTGATGTTTCCTTTCTATCCTGTCTTTCTCTTTTCTTCCCTTGTCCCCCACCCCCTATGCCTTCTCCCTTCCTCTGTATTTCATTTCTGCCCACCTTCCCTTTTTTTTTTCTTCCCTCTATTTCTCTCCCACCACTCTCTCCTGGCACTCATCACCATTTCTCTCCTTCCCTCCTTCACTTGTTTTGCAGAATTGTTAAGAGGACTTTTAAAGTATCCTGTTCATATGTGCTATGAATTAATTTTTATTATTGCATTGTTGGGGAGAACTTGACCATTATTAATGACCACTTCACTTATATTTATGCCAGGTAGAGTGTGTGTGCCTGCGTTCAATACATTTATTTAAAAATAAATGTCTCTTGTCAATTTATAAGATATGATTTAAAAATGAAACACCATTTCAAGAGCTTTTATGTAAAAGCAATGGACTTGCATTCATTTCCGAGGGGTGCTTATGGTCTATCTCTTTGAAACCTCACTGTGGCACAGGCAGGGCTGGAACATGGCTTATTGGCAAGACTTCAATTCTGAAAGCTCTGGCTATTTTCTCTTGGAGGAGTTAAGACAGAAGCATTATTTATCCTAGAAATGAGCTTCCTTTTTCCCACAGGCATTTTGATGCATTGCAAAGACAACTAAACACCTTCAATATTCTCTCAGGTTTGATTCATATTACACCAGTGAGTAGAGATAAGGGTATTAGTGATGAAACAGCAATTTGCACTGTGATCAGTGAACAACGTGAAGCAGGAACAGATGGAGTGGTTTTTATTTTAGTGTTAGTATAAAACGGGTTTATTTACAGCCAACGACTGAGGAATTTTATTTCAGAAACATCAGCATCTGCAAAGGATCCCACCATCCCTTTGCCTTGTGATACACCAAGGCTTTTCTAGGCAGCTTAAATACTTGTAGATCTGAGGAGATGGTAAGATATGAACATATGAATTTCCATGAGGGCCCCAATAGTGACTAACGGGCAATTTTGCCTTTTTTTCATTTTTCCATTTCAGTGTCTGGTAAAAGCAGGGTTTGTCACCTGCTTGTACAAGTTTGTATCGAGGCTTTGATAATGGCTCTCATAGTGAGTGTAGAAATGTGAGATCAAGACTACTATTGCACGAGAAGTCCTAGCACTCATAAGTACTTTTAATTATTCATAGACAGTCTATTAACCTTCATTAAGATATATCGATATACTTCCACAAGAGACTGTGTTTCAAGGTAGAGTGACTTTTACCTAATAATATTGATTTTATGCAGTTTTCAAATTGTCCTTTCTAAACATGAGCAAAGAATAGCAGAAGTTGTAAAACGGTCTTCTTTAAGCACACTAGCTTGTGGGATCACAAGGTGTCAAAGGGATGAGATATCAGGCTTCAAGAACTAAAAAGCATAACATTGTATGCTCACTTTCCTGATATGATCGCTGAGGACAAATGTGTGCATAAGCTAATGTGGTGAAGAAAGCTGATGGTGCCCGGCTACCAAAAGATATAGCATCTGGGGTCTTAAAGGCTTGAGTAATCAAGCAGCCATTCAGCTCAGAAGCAATAAAGCCCACACAGAAGAAGCACACCAGCCTGTGTGATCATGAGTTGGTGAAGGGATCTGGTGTCAGGCATCAATGAGCTAAAATTATATTATTATTAATGAGGTGGAGGACAGATTGGGGACCCAAAGCCCATCAATAGGTGAAGTGACACCTTCTTGCAGAGGGGTTACAAGGAGGAGATGAGCCAGTTAAGATACAGGGTAATAGCAATGAAATATGCAACCTTCCTCTAGTTCCCAAATGCTTCCTCCCACCCACTATCATGACCTCAATTCTACCACATAATTCCAGCTAGAACAGGAGATGTACAGTGAAGTTGGAAACATGGGAAATTTGGATAGATGATCCATCAATACTAGTAATAGGATGGTAATACCAGGAGGATGGAGGGATGGAGGAATAGAACGGGAGAACTAACTTCAGGGATCTACATGTAGCCTCCTCTCTGGGACACGGACAACAGGAAATTGAGTGTTGGGACACATTGTACAGTGTACAGTATGAAAAAAAATAACAATTTATAAATTACTAAGGGTTCAAGGGGGCAGGGGGAAGAAGGGTACTATAGGGAGCTGATACTGGGGGCCTTGAGGGATGGAGGATGTTTTGAGACTGATGATGGCAATAAATGTGTAAATGTGGCCTGCATACAATTGATGTTTTTATGGATTGTGATGGGAGTTGTATGAACCCCCAATAAAATGATTCATCTAAAAAAAAGTGAAAGGATAACAGGGAATGGGGCACTAATCCACCCAGGGGAGCAGTATTGGTCTTGTCTCCATAGAAATCAGAGTAGGTGAGCAGTTCCTACCCTGAAGCACCCAGTCATTAGGACAGTGTGGACACATGGAAGGATGCAAGAAAAGAGAGAACTACAGAGCTGGATGCAGCAGAGTCAGATGGACTCCATCCCTAGAAGTGGGCATGGCAGAGAATAGGTTAGGGGAGGGCCAGCATTCTACACCCACAGCAACAAGGAAAGGAGGAAGAGGAAGAGAGCTGGTCCAAGCTTCACACTGACACATGATGCTCAGAGGAATACATCCCTCTGGGAATACATCCCAATGCGCCACAGAAAGGACTGGGCAAACAACGATTTCTGGGGGCACAAGAGAGGGGAGGAGAAGGGGGTGTGGACAAGCACATGGATGGGGTAGGGAGATCAACAAGTGGTCTGGAATCAATGAAAAGGAGGGTGTGGGAGGCCTGGTTGGGATTAAGCAAGGACAATGAATCTGTGAGAAAACACTGAAACATCAATGAAGGTGGAACATGATGGTGGGACAGGAGGGAGATGGAAGGAAATAGAGGAAAGAGCTAGAAGGCAAAGGGCACTTGCAAAGGTCTAAATACAGGTATGTCCATACATAAATACAACTATCTATTATAAGGTGGGAATAAATTTAAGAACATATCTATAGGCCAAATACTATGGGAGCAAGTGAACCTTGGGTGCACACGCTGGTGCTCCCTCAATGCAAGAACACTTTGTTCTATGAATCTGGTATTCCTCGAGGCTCACTGGCCCAACACGATCAAGCAAATGTGGTGAAGAAAGCTGATGGTGCCCAGCCATCAAAGGATATATCATCTGGGGTCTTAAAAGCCTGAAGATAACGAATAGACCATTTACCTGAGAAGAGACCACACCCACACAGAAGAAGCACAACAGCCAGCATGGTCACATGGTGGTGACAGTTCTAGGCAATAGAACTCAAACGGGCGGGGGGTGAGGGGGCGGAGAAACACATATCACTGTGTGCACACATTCCCCAAGGTGCCCACTGAGGACATGTGAGAACATGAGCAAGGGTGGTGAAGAAAGCTGATCGTGCCCAACTATCAAAAGATATAGCATCTGGGGTCTTAAAGGCTTGAGCATAAACAAGCAGCCATCTAGCTCAGGATCAACAAAACCCACCATAAAAGAAGCTCACTTGTCTGTGCGATCATGAGGTGCTGAAACTATCAGGTATCAGGCATCAAAGAACAAAAATCAAAATCAATAGACCAATTGACTCTTGATATCACTGAAGACAAATGGATACAGAGGCAAACAGAGTAGAAGAAACGATGGTGCCCAGCTACCAAATGATTGAATACTTGGAGTCTCAAAGACTTGAAGATATCAAGTCACCATTCAGCGCAGAAACAGCAAAGCCCACATGGAAGAAGCACACCAACATGCGTGATCAAGAGGGGCCAAAGGGAGCAGGTATCAAGCATCAAAGGACAAGAATCACATCATTACAAATGAGGGGGAGAGCAGGGTGGGGAGCTAAGGCCCACTGGTGGGTAATTGGTCACCCCTCTACAGGGGAGTCACAGGGGAGACAGATCAGTCAAGGTGCAGCCGGACAGTGATGATGCATACAAGTTTCCTCTAGATCCTGAAGCCTTCCTACCCCCCAACCATCATGGTCCCAACTCTACCTTACAAATCCAGATGGACTGAAGAAGGTACACTGGTATAGAGGGGAGCTGGAGATATGGGGAAACCAAGATGGATGAGCCCTTTTGGGTCAGTGGTTAGATTGGAGTTGCTGGAGGAGTGGAGAGAAGGTGAGGTGGAGAGACGGAACCAACTGCAAGGATATACACATAAGCTCCTATTTGAAGGATGAGCATCAAAGGAGTGGGTTGGGGGAGAGGTCGGGCAGTGTAAGATATGACAGAACAATAATAATGTATAAAGTATTGAGGGTTGGTGGGGAGGAGAGAGCAGGGGAAGAGGAGAAAGGATGAAAAAGCCAATACTAGGGACTCAAGGGAAAAGGCGGGTGATTGAAGAACAATAATAGCAGCGGACATGTGAAGGTGCTTGGCACAGTATGTTTATTTATGTATTGTGAAAAACAATATATGAGCCCCCAATAAAATGATTAAAAAAACTGGACAAAAGGTCTTCTTTAATGTAAACTATGGGTAGAGAAAATGTAAAGGAATGACCTAGAGATAGAAAAGTTATCAAAGGGGGTTTCAAATTCTTTAATGCTTATAAGGTAGTGGTTCTTAACCTGTTGGTCGTGACCCCTTTGGGAGTTGAACGATCCTTTCACAGGGTCGCTGGATTCATAACAGTAGCAAAGTAACAGATATGAAGTATCAATGAAAATAAGGTTATGGTTGGGGGTCACCACAGCATGAACTGTATTAAAGGGTCACAACATTAAGAAGGTTAAGGACCACTGCTCTAAGTTAATTTTAAGACTTCATAAGATGAGGAATGTATTATATATCTTAAATTGGAAGATTTTATCAAGTAGTTTTGTAGGGTGTGATGGAATCAGGAGCATAGCAACAGCATGGGGAGTTTGTTTGCAGCTAGTAAGGCTTTAGTCCAAAGCCTGTTCCTTGGCCTTGGAAAAGACATAGACTGGGAGGAATAATTCCCTAAAGAAGGCCCCAGACTGAGGAAAAACCCATGTTCATACTTGGAGGACACAGCCCTAAACCACATCCAACTGTCAATGGGATACCCAGAAATCCCTTTTGTAAAAGACAAAAGAATCTGCTGACAATGGGGGAAAAAATAACCATCAGTGGAGAACAGAACTGGCAGCGGGTCCACACTGGCTACCGTGGTAGCAAAGGGCTGTTTTTGTTCGGTGCCATTGGATCTGGTGCCATTCATAATGGCCCCACGTACAAAACGGTGAGACTCTGCCCTGTCCTATGACATCCTTTCCATTGCTAGTAGGTGTGAGCCCGTGGTTGTAGTCACTCTGTCAATCCATCTCAGTGAGTGTCTTCCTATTTTCCAGTGATGAAGCAGGATACCCTTTTCCAGGGATTGATTTCTTTTAATTGGTTGCCTGGGTGACTGCTTTTGGATTTTCTGGTGTAGACCAGTGAGGGCTTGCAGTGTTGCATGAGTGTGTAGAATCATTTTACTTTGTATTTCATGAATTCTTAGATCCCTGATTTTGTTAACACCTTCAGTATATCTTGGATTTCTTCCTGCAAGACCATTAGTTCTTGATCAGAAAAGTGCTGATGAATCCTTAAAGACTCAGCCTTCAAAACATTTAGATCCAAAAGTTAGGAACATTAGTTTTCTCTCATATAAAATTTATTCAACTAGCTCAGATGTCATCTGGCATAGCTTATCCTCAGTACTAATGATGGCTTGTCTTTACACTGACTTGGCCTGATTTCTAAACAGCTTAGCGCACATGACTGTGCAATGGGTAGACATGTATGCTCAAGTTATACCCACCTTCACACTATTGACAAATAGGCCCATTGTTCCTTGTTAGGATGTCTTGCTCTAGTTAACTATAAAAAACAAACAAGACACTATGGGAATCATCTAAATCAACAGTGGGAAGGAGACGTAGGCTTGTATAAGCTAGATCTGAAAGTTCAGAATAAAGTTTGACAAGGGAGAATAGAAAGACAAAGTTGAGCTTAAGTCCTGATATTTGAACTCTTTTGGGCTCCAATGCTAAGGATCTTCTTCTCAGAAAAGACATGCATTTTGCCTAAAGATCCTTGAGGAAGAGATTTGTAGAAGAAAAGCAAGCATCCTGAGGGCTATCGTGGGCTCTTTGGAAGATTCCTTGTGATACTTCATTACCAGGATAGTTACAGAATTTAAGTATTTACTTCTTGCATTGAGTAAATCTGCTGCAGAAGACCTCTTTTAAAGTGTTGTAAAGTAAGGAGGTTACATTGAGAATTAAGATGTGCCTGGTCCTCTATTGGGGTTTCAGTATTTGCTCTGTTAAATTACTCTTGATCAATCCTTATTGTGCCTCTCATACCCACCTTGTCACTGATTTTGAGTCTCTTGTTATTCCCTTGTCCCTGGACTAGTCAACACCACCACATTTTCCCTTCCTCCCTATCTCCTTTGTCTCTCCTTCCCCCCACCTTTGGAACCATCAATCCTGTCATTTTTGCCTCCACACTGTTCATTCAGCCTATCTTATCTAGATATACCTGGAGACACCGAAATAAGTACAAAAAGAACATACATCATACGATGAAGTAACCAATGATGGTGGCATAAGAGGAAAGTAAAAGGAAATAGAAGAAAGAACTGGATGATAAAGGGCATATATAGAGGTTCAAATACAGGCATGTACATAGGTGAATATATTTATATAGGATGATGGGGAAATAGATCAATGTGCATATACTTATAGGATTAGTACTAGTACAGCAGATGGGCATTGAACCTCCATTCAAGTACTTCCTTAGTGCAAGAACATTTTGTTCTATTAAATTGGCATTCCATTATGTTCACCATCCCTACACATTCACTGAAAACAAATGTGTGTGTAAGCAAGGAAGGTGAAGAAAGTGGATGGGTGCAGGGCTATCAAAAGATATAGTGTCTGGGGTCTTAAAGGCTTGAAAGTAAACAAATGACCAGCTAGCTGAGAAGCAACAAAGCCCACATGGAAGAAGCAAATCAGCCTGTGTGATCACAAGGTGCCAAAGTGATCAGTTATCAGGAGTTAAGAACTAAAAATCATAACATTTCATGTTCACTTCCCTGATATGATTGTTGATGACAAATGGGTGCATAAGCAAATATGGTGAAGAAAGCTGTTGGTGCCCAGCTCACAAAAGATATAGCATCTTGGGTCTTAAAGACTTGAAAGTAAACTAGTGGCTATCTAGCTCGAAAGCAAAAAAGTCCATATGGAAGAAGTACATCAGCTGTGTGACTATGAGGTGTCAAAGGCAGCAGGTGTCAGTTATCAAAGAACTAAAAATTGTATCATTATATAGGTGGGGGAGCACTGCATGGGGACACAGTGTCCATCAATAGGTGAAGCAGCACCCCCTCACAGAGGGGTTGCGGGGAGGAGAGGAGCCAGTCAGGATACACTGTGGCAACAAAGAGGTATGCAATTTTCCTCTAATTCTCAAAAGCTTCCTCCCACCCACTATCATGATCTCAGTTCTACTTTGCAAATCTGGCTAGACCAGGGGATGTTCTGACACTGGAGTCAGAAACATGGGGAATTCAGGACAGATGATTCCTTTGGGACCAGTGGTGGGTGTGGTGATACCAGAGGGAGGGTGGAGAGGAAGGGGGTAACCAATTGTAGGGATCTACATATGTTATCTGTGGTGTACGAATAACAGGGAAGTGGGTTAAGGCTCAGACTGAGTATGATATGAAAAGGTAATAACAATGTGTAAATTATTAAGGGCTCATGGGGGAGGGGAAAGGAGGAGGACTGGGGGCCTAAGTCACTGGAGGATATTTCAGGGTGATGGTGGCATCAGTTGTGCAAATGTGGTATGCATACAATTGATGAGTGTGTTGACCGTGATGGGAGTTGTATAGGGCCCCACTTGAATGATCTAAAAAAAAAAGGGGGGGGGGAAAGAGGAGCTTATACCAAGGGCTCAAAAAGAAAATATTTGGAAATGAAGATGACAACATGTGTACAAATGTGTACAAATCTGAAGGGAAAATGTATTTTCTTGGCTGAATGCTCAACTCTATAAGAGTTTAATAATAAAATTATTGGGGAAAAAAACCAAACCAAACCAAAACAAAATGTGCCTGGTCCAACCCATGGACAATTTTCAATTGCTTAGTATTCATTTGAAGATTGGACATTGAAGAAGGAAGACTGAAAAAGATTTGCCACAGTGGAGTTATGGTCCAGGAAGAGAATTTCAGAAGTAGCATGGACTGTCAGAAGAACAAACAAATCTGTCTTGAGAGAAGTACAACCAGAAGGCTCCTTAGCGGCAAGGATGGTAAAACTTCATCTCCCTTACTTTAGCAGGAAAGATAATAGAAAAGAAAATACATTTTCAGCCAAGAAAATACATTTTCCCTTCAAATTTGTGTTATTTTTGAAAGTACATTTTTAGCCCTACCATATTTTCCAGTCATTTTGCAAAAGAAGAAAAGTATCTACAAAGTTTAATAAATTCTTACTGAGACTACATTGTGAGGGATTTTAAATCTATCACTAAATATTTCTCTTTGTATAGCTAGTTAGGTTTATGCTTTATGGATAGATAATAGCAGGAGAGACCAGTTGCTGTGGAAGACACCAGGCTTGGTAACGTGGTGGGGAAAGAGAGAAGAAGAAGGTCTTCCATCAGCTAGAGGTGTCAGAAAAACAGGCTCCAACATCAGGCGCATTGTGAGGTTGGAGCAGTCTCTGGTTTTGTCCTCTTGCACATTGGGTTCCTGTGAGTTGGATCTGACTTGATGGCACCTAATAATATAGTAACAATATGCAAATGACACATTGGATAGGTTGGGTTAAATGGACCACATCATTCAAATTAATTCTATCTGTTCTGATTTTAAAATTTACTTCTAGGGACTTCCACATGACAGATGTGGCTTCTGTTTGTGGCCACATTGTAAATTGGTGGCTAGTCCTGATCTAGGTAATATTTGTGTATCAATTATAGCTGGCAACAGATGAGATTGCTTGGGGGTATATAGAAAATAAATATAGAGGGTGTGCATAAAAATAAAAGAAACATGCTATGAAATGTGTTGAGGTCCCTTGTATCTGTATTTATCCATCGAGAAGAAAGTAGAGCCCAGATGGAGCTTGAGAGCAAACAAAGGAGAAAGGTGGAAGATGTTATCACCGGAAAGAAAAGAGCATACTTTAGAAAAGTTAAGTCTGAGTCTGAAGAGTCTGATGGAATTATTCTAAGTCCTTTGGCCTTTCCGCTATTGTTAGAAATTTTATTCTGGAAAATGGAGTCATTCCAGTTAACATTCATGAAAATTACTTTGGCAACAAAATGAAGGTTGGATTGGAAGGTCGGGTAGGAAGGAGCTGAAGGTCAGAGGTAACATTAAACAAAATGTCCTTAAGCATCCAGAAAGCATAATCGAAAAGAATAATTTTCACTTTAAAAAGAAAGAACTTTCTATTTTATGCTCTTGCAGTAAAACAAGGGTCTTTTTGAAAAGTGAAACTTGGGAATTTAAAGCAGGTGTCTTCTGTTTGTAGAATTTCCAATGTGTTGCAATGGAAATCAATGCCATACACAGATGATTAAAGATGCTTTGTGTGAGGAAAAATAGAAGAAGCTTCAGACCCCAAAATTATAGGACTTCTAAGAACAAAGGTTGTCATCTTATATAATTTTCTACATGTAGGAAATAGAAGAACATTACTCCTGTCCTTGAGTCCAAGACAGTAAGAAGAATGGTTTCTAACAAGAGAGCTCCCTGAGGCCGTGCCTCCATAACTTAGCACCAGTTCAGGTATGTAAGTGTTTTCCCATTAAACATACAATGTCTTAGAATATCCGTTACTGCAAAAATTCCGGTACCTAAAATGATTTCTTTGGAGCTCTGTTTAGGGCAAAGTCCCTGAGAGTACAAGGCGTCAAGTAAAGGATGAATTAAGTTTATTGAAAATACTTGGATCCCCTTTAAAGTGAGAAACCCTTTATTAGTCTAAATAAAAGAAAAATGGAAATCAGTGGATGTGAATCTGAGAAGATGAAGTCAAAATCAAATGAAGCAAAATATTTGGAAAACATTCCTAGCTGGAGCAAGCTATGAGTCAGAGTCTCTGTTGAGGATATAGATATGAATATGTGTGCATTATATATGCATGTTTGTATAGGGACCCTGGCTGGTACCAGCTACTAACCTGAAGTAAAGGTTGGCGATCAGAATGCATTCAGCAGCAACACACTTAGTTTTTGGTGTTTATTACAACAACCTTGAGAAGTTGGTAAGTTTTGTCTAGTGTTTCAGATGTGGTATACTGAAATTAGGTCATGATAAATGAGTTTGGCTGCTAACTGAAAGGATGGGAATTTGAATCCACCAGGACTTGCCTCAGAAGAAAGGTATGGCGACCTACTTTTAAAAAGTTATCATTAAAAGCCCCTATGCAGTACAGTTCCACTCTGACACACTTGAAACTGCCATCAGTTGGAATCAACTCTATCTATCTATCATCTATCTATCTATCTATCTATCTATCTATCTATCATCTATCTATCTATCTATATCTATCATCTATCATTCTCTCATCTATACTTATTTATCATCTATCTATCATCTATCTTCTATCATCTATCTATCTATATCTATCTATCTATCTATCATCTATATCATCTCCTAACTAATCTATATATACATTCATATACTTCTTATACACAATTACACACACACACACACACACTTTTTTGTGTATTTGAGATTAACTTGTTTGCTAATAAAGGTGCCAAGCCCATTTCAATTTTACATTTTCCCCCTTAAATTATATATAATGTTCATATATATGCTTTATATATTTACAAAATCTGTCTTGTGATGTGAAATCAACAAAGCCCCTCAAACCCTCCATACAAGCAGTTCTTTTCTTTCACCCCCCTCTCTCCCCTCTTCCTGTTTCTGCCCCCAGCCTTGGACTTTTCATAGTCATCAAGGTCTTTTCTATGGATGCATAAACCACATTTTCTACTTCTTTGCTTTTCCTTATAGCAATGGTGATATTATATCTTTTTTTGTAAGATCAAGTGACTCTGCTAAGCATAATATTCTCTAGTATTTTTTTTCCACATCTTGTGGTGTTTAAGAGACTTGTCATGGGTTTCTATTGGTGTGTGATATTCCATAGTATGAATGTACCATAGCATGTTTATTCATCCCTGCATTTCGGGTTCGGAGTTGTTTCCATGTTTTTGCTATTATTAAAATTACTGCAATTAAAAGGTTTTTTTTTTTTTGCATCACTGCACTCTGGTGGGAGTGGGAGGCCCAGCCTTCCTCCTGGAGAGCTGATGCTGGATTTGAACTGCCAAGCCAGTGGGCTGCAGTCCCGCACAATAAACAGTTGTATAAATATATTCATTGCAATAAAAAAATGCAGTGTACATGATCATAAAAATAAATATGTGTGTATGTCTGTGCTGTATTCTTGGTTTCTTTAAGGCACACGCACACATTCACACACATTTGAGGGTGGGCGGAAGCCAAACTCATTGCCATCAAATCCGTTCTGACTAATAAGTACCTCATAGGATAGTTTGCAAGACTTTTATGGTAGAAAGTAGCCTGTGCTCTTCCCCTCTGCATGACTGCTGGGTTTGGATCCCTGGCCTGGTAATTAGCAGTTCAATATGCAACCACCCACTATTCCCTTAGGACTCCACATATATTCACAGAACCTCTTTAGTCCTTCAACAGGGGCTTGCTCACATGGATGAGCAACTTATTCAAAAACTTATCACTTAAATTGGTAGAATTAAGTGATAGAATTACTATGAATAATATATTTATTAAGGGTAATAATGATATAATAGTAAATATAAGCAGCTAATATTTTAGCACATATTAAGTACTAGGTGGTATTTTATTATTTACATATTTTTAATGAAATTATTTTATTTGAGGCTCTTACAACTCATATAACATGATATATTGATTGTATTAAGCACATTTGTACATATGTTACCATCATCTTTTTCTAAATATTTACTTTCTACCTGAGCTCTTGGTATCAGCTTCCTTTATTTCTCTCTTCCTCTGCAGCCCCGTGACCCTTTGATAAATTATAAATTATTATTGTTTTCATATCTTACACCAACCACTGTCTACCTTCACCCACATTTCTGCTACTCATCCCTCTGCTGGTGTGTGTGTGTTATGCCTTGATCACTGTGATCGGTTCCCACTTCCTCCCCCCACCTTCCCTCTACCCTCCTGGTTTCGCTACTCCAATTTCTGTTCTTCGGGCATTTATCTGATGTGTATTCCATGTGTGGTGAGCTCTTGTCTGTACAAGTGTAAATACTCCAGTCTAGTCAGAATTGAAAGGCAGGACTGGAGTCATGATAGTGGGGGGTGATAAAAACTCAAAGAACCAGAGAACTAGTGTGCATTTCATAGGCACTATGTTACACCCTGGTTGACTCATCCCATCCTGTGACCCTTTTGTGAGGGGATGGTTTATTGTCCACAGATGGGTTTTGGCTCTCTGCTCTGACCCCCTCATTCTCGACGATATGTTTACTTGTTTGCTTGTTTTGGGTTTTCTGATGCCCTTTACCTGGTCCTGTCAACATCTCATGATTGCACAGGCTGGTATGCTTCTTTCCTGTGGGACTGTTGCTTCTCTGATAGATGGATGCTTATTTAACTTCAAGTCTTTAAGACCCCAGACACTATATCTTTGGTAGCTGGGCACCATCAGCTTTCTTTACCACATCTGCTTACATTCTCATTTAGTCTTCAGCAATCATGTTAGGAGGGTGAGCATTACAGAACTCCAGGTAATTAGAACAAAGTGTGCTTGCATTGATGTGACTTCATCAGAGGCCCAAAGTCCACCCTCTTCCTCAATATATTTCCATATATATATGTACATAAGCCGATACTTCTATTTTTATGCATCAATATATTCACATAAGTGCACACGTGTGTACACCTCTATTCATAGCTTTGCTCACTAGATTTTTCCTGTTTCCTTTCACTTTTCTCCCCCCACCCCACCATCACACTTGTTCTTCTTCTGCCTCTTAATAATTCCTCTCAGCTAGATTGCTGTTGCTCCAGCATCACTGAGATCTCAGAATCCTCCTCATTGTTGCTTCTCTGAAATGTGTAATAGAGAGCTTTATATAAAAGAGCAATTGCATATTGAGGACACATCCCAGCTTGGTGTAGATCAAGTCCATAAGTCTGAGACTAGCCCATATATCTGATATTAGTTCATAAATTCAGACTCAGGCAGCACATGCAGTGAGGCCAAATGCACGCAGTTCACAGGCCGGTGGGTGAAAAACCTATGGATCCAATGCTGTGGAAGCCTCTCAGTCTTGGCACAGGTCTCCATGTGGCTCATTGCACTTCTGAGTGTGGCTCTTCAGGAAGGTGAAGCAGAGAGTGATTGTGGCCCACCTCCAGGGAGAGAGAGAGGAAGTTCCCAGAATCCTCAGGAGAAGGCCACACTCATAAGAAGGCATCATCAGACTATGAGCTGATTGATGGGTTAGACTCCAAGCCTTCACTCATCATACCTTAAGTTGATACAAGACTATGTAACTATCAGAGTATTCTTGTTACATTTGCTGCTGTGGGATCAGTTCCCAAGTCATCATAAGTCTGTGCAGGATGCAATGAAATACTCTCCAGGTCCTAGGCTTCCCCATGATCATGTGCAGATTGAACTAGAGTGAATCATAGTTGTTTTTGTTTAATTTCTTAGAGGGGGAGTTGATTTGTTTTTTAGTGAGACTGTTGCTTTTAACTCCCTAGTTATTCCTTTGTCTACGGGATTGTTTGCCCACTGCTCCCTTCCCCTGCCTTCTCCTTCCCCCAAGCCCCTCTGGAACTTGGTCCTCATGCTTTCTCCTCGTGGGCCATCCTCATAGGCCCTTTCTCTTTGTAGGACTGTCCCTGCTACCCTTCGGGAATGAACAAGTACATTGTCGTGATGGGTGGAAAAATCAGCAGTTTTCTGTCCTTTTCTCACCCATGTAGTTTTCAGTTTTCTTAAACAATCTTCCTACTATGCCCCTACAGTCTTCTTATGTCCTTGAGAATATATCTTTTACTTCTTTGGAGTCCTGGAAAAATAACCACTGCTTCTTTCTGAACTGACATTTCCACTTTCAAATGAACTAACTCAGTAAATACCCTAGGAAGCTTTTCTTCTGATGGAATTTTTTTAAAGCTTCCTAAGGAGATTAAGACATGTACATTACTGAGAAAATTTGTCTACAGTCATTGATTGATCAGAGAAGCAGGTTAAAACACATTTGCTTGGAATAGCCTGTGTGTATATGAACTGGGATCACAGTAGCAATACTTTTTGACCTATTCTAGTCTATCGGATGCCATAGACTGATGCTGGAAGCTGACTAGGCTTCAGAACTGATAGCAGGGATAGATCAGGCAAACCTGTGGGTTCTAAATTTTGGTCTTATTCTTAGCAGCTGACCATAGTGGCAGCAAGAAAATAGGATGCCTAGGAACTGGTGAGGACTAAAGTTAAGCTCTCAGATAAAAAAATAGAGGATGTTTTTTTTTGGTATCACTCTCCTCTGGTGGAAGTGGGAGACCCAGCCTTGCTCCTGGAGAGCTGCTGCTGGATTTGAACCACCAAGGCAGTAGGTCGCAGACCCACACTCAACGCCACTGGGGCTCAGCCCTAGAGGATGATTTTTGAGGGAAGCTCCATGCCTTCTTTTTCTTGGTCTACAAAGTTACTCCCATCACTAGGTGTAAATGGGGCGTTGGCTATGGACTGATGAACACGGGTGAATCTCAATCTAGACCCTTTTATTTAGTAGAATCTGGCAGGGTGATGGGTACAATTCTGCTTATAAAAGATCAAGCAATTATAAAGCGAACAAAGCCAGGTAGTTAAAACAGATAACATTAAAAAACACAAAGAGCTCTTTATTATTGAATTAAAGTTAAAATCAGCCTGAATTTATTGGAAACATGTTCATTTTAGTGCCAGTATGTCTGGTTTAAACTCTCCAAATGAAGATATTTCCACAGAGCTGTACATTGTTCTTGATGACTTCAATAAAAGCAAGTAATGGCCATTTTTAAATTTAGGCTAATTAACATCAGGTGAGGTTCCAGTACTTAGAGAAAAGCAATATTCTAGTCTATTTTTCTTTTAAACATTAAAGACTTGTAAAAAATATGGTGATAAATGGAAGTAAATGGGACCTGGGGACAAGATTAAGATTTAATCCCCTTGCCCCTACGCAACAGTACTAATTTTTGTGCACTTTTCTCAGTCTTTTCTCCAATACCCATAAAAACTGTGTAATCACAGTTTTGAATTTTATTGTAAGACAGCATTTTCCATAAACAATTTTGCAGGTTGCAGCACAGACTTTATGACTATACTAACTGCAAAATAGCCAACACAGAATCAGCCTAACTTAATTCATTATTTTCTTCTTATTAGACATGTATTTTCTTTCAGATCTTCCTGACTAATGTGGGCTCCTGGCAGTGCAATGGTTAATCACTCAGCTGTTCTGGAAAGGCAGGCAATTCAAACGCAGCTGGCTCTGCTCCTTATGAGAAAGACCTGGCGTTATGTCTTCTTCCTGCTTTGCAGTGAGTGGGTATGCACTCAGAGTCTTCCTATTCAAAGTAGCAAACCAACTGTCCCCAATGCTCTTTTGACTCATAATGACCTTGTAAAACCCCCAACCAAACTCACTGCCACTGAGCCGATGGCGAGTCAATCGCTGCCCTAATAGGCAGAGTAAACCTGCTTCCTAGGGCCTCTGTGACGGGAGATCTTCAGGGGAGCAAACCGCTTCGTCTTCCTTTGCCAGAGCAGCTGATGAGTTTAAACAGACAATTTATGGTTAGCAATGACTCTGTGGAACATAATAAACTGCTTTTAGGGTTTTCAAGCATACAATTCTTTCCAAAGAAGGGCTACCAGGCTTCCACCATAAAGATTACAGCCTAGAAAACCTTAAGAAACATCCACAGTGGGCTAACTTTTTTCACCCCCTCTAGCATTAGGACTCTCTACATAAAAGTCTCTTGCTCCTGTCTTCCAAAAGTCAACCTCGCTCGAGGTAAGATAAGAACCTGATTTCTAGTAACAGAAGAAAACAAAGCAGGATAAGAGGAAAACGTTTTGTTATAGGAGGGGGAGACAGGAAGAGTGGTTAACTTTATAACTAAGGTGCTTAGCAAAAAAACAAGCCAAATAGCTGAACAGAGATTTGAATGACGTGGAGCAGGTATTCAGGCAGTTGTCCACGGAAGAGTGATGTAGTCATTTACACTCATGCCCTGGGAGGGGAGCGGATTTGATGTGCTCCAGGTGAAGCAAGAAGTCCATTGAGACTCACGTTGATTGAACTTTGGAAGGGCCTACAAAAATCGCTTGGAAAGGACAGGCTTGACTTTGACCTGTATTTGGTAGGAAGAACATTAAACATAAATGTTGGTACACTGAGTAGAGAGAGAATGCAGAGAGAATGAAATGACAAGAACAAGGAGGGTCCCGGATGCCATGGGCTCCAGCTCACGTACCAAGTCACATCAGATCCAAGGGGGCACAGACTGAAGAAGTGGTGTGGTTTATGGCCAAAGCAAAGGGCACCAATTATTCGTGCAAAATGTGCACATTCTGTCGGGTCGTATTTGGAGGCATCATTTTCAACTGGGATCATTGTGAAAATATCCCAGCCCACTCCTGCACAAAATATCAAGGGATGGTGTTCTACAAATTGGATTTCTGTGTGATTCCATTGAACCTCTAGATTTGGAAGCCATTGAGTGTGTATTCTGTCTTTTGAACAGAAAAATATTATCAATTTAGTATTTTCAAGTTGCTTTAGATATAACACAGAAAAGCCAGCAGGTGGCAGAAGAACTCCATTTTTCTAAACTTCCTGGATGCTTCCTTGTTTCACCTTTCTAATTTCCTGATTTTTCCTTGATTCTTACTCACATCTTGGATTGAACTCCTTGCCATTTTACCTTCTTTAAAAGAGTTGATACTAATTTTCTAAATAGACTGCAATATTTGAAAAAGGAAACGTACCTAGAGTATCACATTAGTGAACAGTTCACTAATTAATTATACTAAATACCTTTTATTTTAGAGCGAAGAAAAGTAAAACCAAAGAACTACTAGATCAGTTTACCACAGGAACCATTGTAATATTTAATAAGCAGATTTCAAGGTTCAGGTTTTACGTAATTATATTTGAATATACACTTAAATGCTCATTTTGTTCTTCAGGGGAACTTGATCTTTTGCTTTTGTGAAGTTAAAAATGATCATCGTAATCCTCTCTAGATAAATCCACAGGGAAGCTGTGTGCTGCAGTTGGGAGCTGTTCTCCGATTGGAGCTGATCTTGTATGAATCAGGGAATCAATCTTGATCAACATCCTTAACATGTGCAGTTCCTCCTTTTTACCTACTGCTCAGATTGCCACAGTCGAGGCCCCCGCCCCACGCACCACACACCCCATATTAAACAATAAATATAAAATCTCCTTGTTCTATTCCTAGCTTATTTTTTTTTTTTTTGTGGCATCACTGCCCTGGTAGGAGTAACAAGTCTAGCCTTGTTCCTGGAGAGCTGCTGCTGGATTTGAACTGTCAACCCTGTGGGCTGCAGTCCTGCAAACTACCACTAAGCCACCAGGGCTCAGCCCCTAGCTTATTTTTGTAACATCAAATGCTACTTGTATTTTAATGTTAGACTGGCTGAAGGCGGAACTTTACATCTCGCTCAAGGAATCCTAACCTGGCCCAAATGTTCCAAAACATCAAGTTGTGAAAAGATTTCAAAATCTAAAACCTCTGTTCACTATTCGAAAACATCTCTTCTCACCTATTAGGAAATGTGATGTTTTTTGAAGCTCACTTGTTGGCTTTGGGTGTTGTAATTATGCCTTTATTATCTGAGGTATGTAAGGACTTGTGTCCTATGCGGTTAGTCAGTGCTCTGTAGACAAAGGAGCATGAGGGATGTGGTTTATCAGGAGGCAAGTGTGTCCTCTTTATCCTTGCATGTCATTTACTTCATGTGATTTCCTGAAGAACTGACAGTCACAGCACAGCTGCCTTTCACCACTTTGCTCCGTAGACAGGGAAAAGGCTGGCACTGAGATGTTGCTCTCACACAGGCCCGAAGAGGAACCCGATGAAGCGCTGTAGAGACTCCTCGCTTCTATGCTGCAGCCACAAAGGAGTGAGGCTGTGGGTAAGAAAGAGGCACAAAAGCCCTTGTGCTGTGGACAAGACTCTTGGCAAAGATGTGACAAAGATTCTTGCCAATGTGTGAACAATGAAAGGGTTTGGAATTCATCTTCCGTTTGGCCTCAGGGAAGAAAGCCACGGAAACACGGATGAAAGAAAAGGTCTGAAAGAATGGAACACTGGAGGAAATAGAGAGGTTGTGATGCTGGGAAAAACAACAGTGCTCTGAAACACAGGATAGCAAGATTTTGATGAATAGAGTTAATTGTCACCATATTTTGTGAGAGACCTGTGGATGCCTTTGAGTTCATTCTGACTCATGGCTGTGTAATGTACTGCAGAGCAAAATATTGTCTGCTTCTGTATCACGGTCATAATTTCGGACAAATTTGAGCTAATTGTTGTAGCCATTTTTCACCTGTCTCACCGAGAGTCTCCTTAATCCTGGTTGGTCCTCAACATCACCAAATCTGATGTCCTCCTTCTGTGGTGCATCCCTCCTGAGGAGGTGGTCCAAGCAAGTGAGTTCACGATGTTCTGCAGCCACCTATTCAGGGTTCACTGACAGTCTCAGAAGTAGACCACCTGGCCTTTCTTCCTCGTTTTCTTTGGTTTGGAAGTGCTGATGAACCTGCCCGCCAAGCATGATACTACTGGTATTGGAAATACTGGTGACCTAGCTTCTAATATCATTGCAAGGTCCAAAGCCACCAGAGAACCTCAAATAGAATGATGAGTGAAAAATATTTTGGACTAAACATCTTGAATTCTATAGATTGAAAACTTTAAGAGGATTTCATATTTCTAATTATTTTTGTTCCTATTTGATGAACTGGGAATTTTGGCTTCTTAAGAACTTTAATGGGAGATGGCGAGACTCTGGGTTTCACTGGATTCTTTTTCCTTCCTAAATGTCAAATGTTCTCAGTGGTTGTTGGTCTCTTCTTTTAAGAAAGCAGTCATACGAAGTGGAGATGACTGCCAGAGCTATTCACAGTGTGTCCGAATGCAATGGAGTAAAGAAGGTTTCAATATTTTCAAGACAGGAAGACAATTCAATTGGGGAGCTTGGGGTCATCTCCTCTCAAATTTTCACCATGAAACTTGCTCTTGCTCAAGATCCATATTAGGTGATATCTCCTGCATCCTATAATCCAGATGCTCCCTCTATTTTGTGCATTTCCATAACCATTCGTTTATCAGGTGGTGCCTTCAACAGCAGATGCTGAGCCTGACTTGGTCCTTGCAACTTCTGACACTGCACTGGGCTACTGGTGTGGCAGATGCAGTGTTCTCATTTATTAACAATAAAGCGATGTCTCTTCATATGGGGTGACAAAAATACACTTCGTTTACGTTACTCTCCTACTCTCTTTCAAAATGTAATTCGAAGGGAAACTTAATATTTTGATATTCTGAAAAACAAAATTTTGGTCAAACATATTGGTGATCATGCTCCTTGGGGTCAGTGAGCAGGACTCGGCTTTACTCCAGACACCTTCATAAGATGTATGCATGCATGAAGATGAGACAGTTTAAGACGGAGGCTGGAGGCTGCCATCTCCCTATTCCAAGTTTGGAGGTTTCTTAGATTGTTTACCCAATAGCAGTCTATGCCCAGTTAACTTTAACAATAGCCTAGGCAATTGTCAATACCCTACCCCATCCCCACCCTTTGCAAAATTAATAAGCTTTTCACCCCTGTAAGAATAATCTATTTTAGTTCCACTTCCTAATCTGCAGTATTCGGCATTTGGCTAGCTCAGACTGGACAAACAAACCCAAAGGAAAGAACACCCAGACAGAGGGCTCAGATTTGAAGAACTGGCTATGGAGTGCACATGCACTATCCTAAGTGATGATCTGCTACCTAGAAGCCTTTGCCACAGATGGCATTTGCAACACTGCTATGCACATACCACATGACCATAATCCCACTACGTGGACTCAATTCTTGGCCTTCTCTGTCTCCTTTCATGAAAAAAACATAATCTCCTTTCCACTAAAACTCCTTTAAAATATCTTCTTTTCTCTTGTTTGGAGAGATGAGGCCTGTGTTGCGTGGGGCCTCTCCATGCTACCCTTTGCCAGGTTCTTGTGTCCAATAAATCTGGCCTGGCACACTCCCTGCTTTTTAAATCTTGCTGAGCAGAGAAACAGTCTTCATGGGAAGCTCTTCCAGTAACAAATGTAAGCACGGAGATTTAGAAACTTAACATACCAGTGATGTAGGTCGAGATCCAACTGGTGCACTACCAGATACTCCCCCCAAGAAACACATTTCTAAACTAGCTCCACTTATCAAGGAGAAATAGTCATGGCCCTTGGTGAGACTGTAAATACGAGGGCAACGTCCTTCCCTTTCCCACAGTGTTTCAGAAAATGATTAGCTTTGAGAAAGACTTTAGCGAAGAGAGATCATGGCAGGAAGTCCAGGTTCTGGCGCAAGCTGCTTGTCTCTCACTTCGTAGAATCTATAAGGCTCAGGGAGACAAAAGGTTTATCCATGGGAGCTAACGAGCCCCTAATGGAGACTCGATGCCTGACTATGGGACATCAGTGGTTGTACAACTGTAGCTGCTCATTAAGAACTCCAAGTGTGAGGTGTTGAATGGAAATCCAATTTACTCTAAAAACTTTTACCCAAATCACAACAAAGAGTTAAAAAATTAAAAAGAACAGAGAAAACTTTTATCAAAACTACTGGGATGAGAGGCAATAGTCAATACGTTGATTAAACTTATTAAGATTTGGCCTTCGAAAATTCAGAAGGCAAAATTAAACTAAAAGAACAACTGTTAGATTACTATGCCACCCCCCTTGATTGTACTGATGTATCTCTTTTAATTCATACCTCTAGACACAGGGGGGGGGGGCAGCAGCTGACAGAAACAGGAAAAAATTCAAGTCTCTTCACAGATGGCGTAGTGATATGTTGGTAAAGGCCAATATGAATTGCTCACACACTATATCTCTACTTACAGTTGTTCTTCAAAGAAAGTAGTAAGAGGGTATTGAGATAGTTAAGGTTTATTGTGCCAACCTGGCTGATAAACACATATGGGATTAAATGAAGTATGGTGAGATAAATGGCTCAATGAGCCTCATCTTTCCGGTTCTCAGGTCTTGTTCTCTGATGGTCGGGTCAGGGTGCAACTGCCTTAGCCAGTTACCTGCTTCAGCTGGCAAGGCTCACTTCCTGTGAGACATTTCTGAGGTGAAGTCACATGGACCTATCCCAGTGCAGCCCTGGGTGCCGGAGCAGCCACAAGCAGACCCCTGCCAGCGCTAAGATGCTTACACACTCACGGATTTGGTTTTCCTCCTGCAGTTGGTGTCATTGCATGTGTTTTGTGAGACTGAGGAGAACTACGTAGATTGGTGCCAGACATATGGGCTAAGTTGGACTTATGAACTTGAACAGCACTGGGTTGGGATGCTTTCTGAATGTACAACTTACCCTTTACCTAAAGCTCTCTCATATATATGATTTTCTGTGGATTCATTTCTCCAATCTTCCCAGACTAACACAGGTGTCTTCTCAGTGAGCAGAGATCTGAATATTAAACTTGGTCATTCTTTCTGTAGGCAGTAAGAAAGGACTTGAGGTGAGACTATGCACAAAATTTTGTTGGCAGAGAATGTCTTTCATATTTAGGCAGAGACATGAAAGGAACAAGCTTAGAAGATTGGAGGCAGATGTCTGGGGAAAAAGATATGTGATAGGAACAAAAATTATTTATTTTTTTGGCTGGGGACAGTGTGCTTTATTGATGGTACATGACAAGATTGGACTCTCTTAGGCCCTCCCCTTCTTCACAGTGTCTGGATGGAAACTCTTCATGGTAAGATATTCTCAGTGTACTGGGGAATTGAGCTCGGGCAGACTCTCCAGCAGCTGAGGGTCTCTCTCATCCTCCAGTGCTGCTGCTGGGGCTCGTGGTCCAAGGGATGTCCTGTTCTTTGGAGGCCACGTGGACTATAAGGTCCATCATTATCTTATTGTAGCTAAATTCATTATCTTACCAGGAAATGAGCTTGGCAAAGTGTTTGTTAAGAACAACGCCAGTCCCATCATCAAAGGTAGAAGAGTGGATGTCACTATTGAAGGCACAGGAGACAAGCTGGGTCTCAGAGCGGCCCAGGATGCCGTCTGACACCCACATTTCCAACTTTTTGATGTTATTATATT
>PVJH01031402.1:0-23804 GCA_004026705.1 Nesogale talazaci
AACAGGTGCTGTAAACCCTAACCTTTAGGGTACAGTAGCTATAAACTCTACTGTTAATAGAAAGGTTCCACAGCTGCCCATCAGGAAATAAACGTGGTCATTTGCTCCCATAAAATTTTTGAAAGAATACCAAAGGCAGATTTTAAAAAATCCAGAAATTGATTTTGGTCGTGCACTATATCCTAGCTCCAATGTAAGAACAATTTGTTCTGATCAAAGTGAGATGTCAACTAGGTTCACATGGAAAAAGCACGCTAACAACAATGACTGAAGAATCGTATCAGAACACAAATTGTGAGAACCCAGTTTGTAGAAGGCTACGGATGACCGTGAGAGTCCAAGATCTCCTTTGTGAGATCTACATAGGGAATAAACCTCTGGTGATTTCCCTCTATCCATAATAGAAGGATGGGAAGAAACTAGAGATCAAACAGAGTGCATTGGAGAGATGACTATTGAAGCTCAAAATAATAGGCCTGACTTGCACAGTTAAAACTTCATCAATTGAACACTCCTGTCCCCCTCCTTCGATACATGTTAGGTCTGATCTTGTTTTCAACATTTTCTATATTTTTGGGGTTGTTTGTTTATGTTGGCATCTATCTCAGATGTGTTTGGTCAGTCGGGGTCGGTCATTCTCTTGCATTTTTGTATATGGTTTTTAGTATATAATGCCCAGGATTGATGAACCTATAGGAACAGCAAGTAAAATAAGGGTTCCTTGTGGTGGGTGGGGTGGGGGATATGCCCAGTGAGGAGGTGGGTGAAAGGGAACTGGCTTCAAGGAGCTTAAGAAAGAACAGTATACATTGAAACTGATTGGGTTAGCAAGTACACAATATTGCTTGATGTGGTTAAACTATGGGATGACAGAATGTCTGTAACATTTCAAAACCAGTAAAATCGTTCTGAAAAAATAATTGCAACTCTACGGGTAGTTTTTAATGTGCCCTTTAGGGCTATGATAAATCAGATGGAAGATGGATCCCTTCCACATGATGGCTATCAAATTGCCGAGGAACAGATGAAGAGAGAGAAGGTCCTTCCCCCACAGCTGACAGAAAGAAAGTCTTCACTTAGAGAGGGTACCCTGATTTCAGACATCCCACTTCCTACACTGTTAGAAACTAAGTTCCAGTTTGTTAATGGCATCCACCTGTAGTATTTATGTTACAACAGCACTAGAGGAGGAACATCATCTTGACATCCAAAATCCTGAATTCTAATCATCCATCCCTGATGAATTGAGCAATACCGCCTCTTTGATTTTCTGACTTTGGACTAGATGATCTTTAAATATGTGCCAATTGTAAAAGCTTTATGTTTCTACAGATAAAAGGATACAGCATATATATATATATATATATATATATGAAAGAAAAACCTGTGATCATAACTCCTATATCTTCTTCCTTGGGGATCTTGAGTAGCCCTTCAAGAAACTTCAAATATTCCAAAGGTGAGGTCCACAGAACACCTGCACCATGGTCAAAACACTTTTTTGGACACTACATATCACTTCAAGATATTCATGATGCAATCTAATATTACATGCTCTAAGATAAGAGACCATGAAGATGCCCAAACTATGGCCTTCCAGATAGCTTCACAATTTAGCTTTACAGACATGTTTCAAGCTCTTATACCGTTCTCTCTGCCTTAATGCATTTCCTACCTTCCCTTCATAGAACACACACACACACACACACACACACACACACACACTCCCTTCTCACATTCAACCTGACTGTTGTTCTTACATATTTCCATGTGTGTCCCCTCCTCCTAAAATGCCTCCCTTATCTGAAAAATGCCTATTTAATCTATAAGCACAATTTCACCTACTCTAATTGGTCAACCAAATGCAGCTGCTGTCACTGGGTCCCTCTAAATAAACTTCCAGTTACAATTTTACTCCTTTATTTGGATTGAGTGCCTGTACTGACCTGTGACCAACTGAGGGCAGAAACTTGAGGTATCATTATTTCTCATAGATATCGAGATGCCCATATGTGTCTGTATTATTCAGAAGACTGTAAGTATAAAAGAGTGGATGGGTGGATTCATGGATGAATGGCCGAATGAGGTCTATGGAGTTTATGAGAGGGTGCAAAGGAACTAAACTAGATGATCATCAAAGGCCAGACATTTCAGCTTTGGGATTTTCCCTTTGGAGTGAATTCTCAAGTTCTTTAATGCCCTGTCATTGATGCAATTAAACTTAGAACTTCTTCATTCTCAACTCTAATTATGAAAAGTAATTGTATGGTAAAAACTACTAGGTGCACCCCCATCATCTATTCCCTTATGCTTCCTTAGTTATTTATTCCCCAAAGTTACTTGCTCTTAATGTGACCAACTAATCATAATTTCCCTGGAAATATTGATTTTGAAAGTTCTGTGTCCCATAAATTCCCTGATTCCTGGGGAAACCAAGATAGTTGGTTACCCTCACAGGTACGTGGATACCCAGAGTAAAGTCAATGCCTAAGTTTCCCATGCAGTAAGAGGAAGCATCCAACTGAATTCTTCACAACGGGCTGTCAGTGAGAGTGGTATTATTCTGTTGTCGCAAAGCTTCTTCAAAGAAAAGCGGGAGCATCTTTGCCCTTCTCATTTCTACTTGCCTTTTCTCTGAAGTGCAGAGAAATGTGTGGATCTCAAGGACACATTTGGAACCACAAGTCCAAGTCCCCTGACCACGGTGATGGGGCAAGTAGGCTGCCTACATGTACATATAAGAGTCTACACATATTTCTGTCAGACCAATGTTATTTGAGATTCACTGGTTCATAGCTAAACCTTTTATGAAGGTTTATAGAGATAGTGTCGTTTTACAGAGATAGTGTAGTTCACTGCAGAACTACAGGGAAATGGATGGCACATGCATCTTTGCCTTTGGTTTCCCCATCCCTCAGATTCTGAAAATGCTCTGTGCTGCCAGAATCAATAACTCAGAGATGTTGCCTTCCTTAAGCCCTCTCTGCAAGAACCAGCAAACTCACTGTTCTGTTCTATGATGATATTAACAACAATAAGTCTAGTACAACTGCAGGGCCAGGGAGGTAAGGAAATATACTTGCCATCATTGTGATCTGAATAATTCTAAAAGTTCTCAAGTGATTCCTTTATACCAGACAAACACCTGAAAGCCCTCCCAGTGTCTCCAAAAGGAGCTAGGTCCAAATGCAAAGTAGCACGTATAAGAGGACTACACATGACATCACAGAGTTCAATCCTTGAGTTAAGGTCTTTGGTTACATGAGCTTGATCCTCTCTCTGAGAGAAAAGCGGCATTCTTCTGGGACTGGCCATCTCTTTAACAGGTCTGTAAGGAACAACTACTCCCAACTCATTCCACAAGAAGAGACAGTCTGGGGTTAGAGGAGGCACATTTGTTTGAGGAAAGGAAAGGAGTCCAGGGCCAGAAGTCCACATACAAGGTCAGCAGGAAATCACTGACTAGAATGCTATTTTCTTAAGATTAACAAAGGAAGAAAGAAATCTCTGTAAACACTATATCGCAGAGTGTCTTTCTGCTCTACATATTTTTCCAATCTTGCTTTGCTATTAAAGTTTCCCTTGAAAAATCACAACTTTTTCACCTGAATAACATCAAGGAGATTTTAATTCACAGAGATAGGGCAGTGAGGAAGAACCAGGAGATCTTTCTGGAAGAGCAAGGTGGGCACGAAGAGACCTGCTGTCTGCTGGCAGTTATTGGATGAATGAACCTCATGCTTCCTCACTAAATAAAGATGGGTTTATGTATGAACACTGATGAGTTTGAGTGGCTTATCCTATTTTGTTTCTTTTTCTTTTTCTTTCCTCAGATGCAGAAGGTCCAATAAATCATACTCGTTCTATATCATTTTCCAAATGGCAGATCTGTATGGGAGTACACTGCCACCTTTTGCTTCTGCAGAGTAGACGGTCAGCAAACCACTCACATGGCTGATGGCAGACCTCTACTTAACTCCCTCTTCCAGGAGGGCTCTTTCAGACTTCTTCAATAATATGAAAATGGATTGTATATTTTCTTCATGAGCTCATCCAAGATGTCTGTGGAGCAGTAAGTTGCCTGGTAAGCCTGGTATGGCTCCAGCCATCATCTTTACAACTTTAGCACAAGGCTGGGATTATATTTATTTGCAATCCTTAGGTCACACAGGCTGAGGTGATTCTCCCATGTAGATTCAGTTGACCCCTCCCTTTTCACTTCTGAGAGGGCTCATTTTAGTTCAAGTGGGATGGCAAGCTGACCAATCTCCTAATTACATGTCCATAAACCCTATTTGTATGTGCTAAAGTTGCAATAAATTAGGTTAAAATGTAACATCTTATTTGATCCCCTCTTGACCCATTTAAAAACTATCAGTTAACCAAAAAAGTGAAGGGAAAATGAAATACCCAGGGATTAAAACATCCAGGGACTTGAATACCTTTACTATCATGCAGTATTCATTGCAAAGTAGATTGTGGCAGATGTTGTTAGGCTAAAATTTAACACCTTATCATTTGCTCTCCCTTTTTCCTGATTTGAAAGTTGTTCTAATTTTAACATTTTATTTTCCTTCTTTCAACTCAAGTTTTTCTCTATTTTGTTATTGTCGTTATCATTTTCGTTTCCTTGCTATTTGTTTCTGTATGTTCTTGGTATCCAAAATCCAGGATGGGTGAGTGTATAGAAACAGTATACATTCTGGGTTCATAGTTTCTTGGGCATATGGCAGAAAAGAGTCGGGGAACAGTGGGCCTAAAAACAAGGAGTGTAAAATAAAACAGAAGAAACTGTTCTAAAAATTCATTGTGGTTATGATTGTACAGCTGTTCTTGATATGATTGCATTATTGAGTTGTACGATATGTGGATAATTTCCTAATAAAATTTTTTAAGGAGTGGAAAAGGAGGCTCTCATTACCATCAAGAAAGAGGAACCTCGAATAGAGCAGATCATTTGGACATCAAGACACAAGCTCATTGATCCTCCTTGATCCAGGAGATGACTCTGATAGCAAAGAAGTGGTGGCGAAGGGGCAACACCAAAAAAAAAAGGAGACACAGCAGTGGGCATCCTGCTCCTTGGAGTGAGAACGTGGGGTGCCTTCAGTGAGAGGCTCCTTTGTAGAATGAGGTTCCTCCAAGCATTTAATCAGGGAGCTAGGTTTTCTGACTTACAGATGAGGCTGAGCACCTCCAGGATGAGGCTTAAAGCATAGTGGCATGCCCTTTCAGGCATCTATCAACTGCACTCCAAGAGCTTTGTAACATCGCCTGAGCAGGACAGAGTTCAGATGGCTGAGAGGCCAAGAACCAGAAAAAGGCGTTCCTGCAGACGTGGCTCTTTTGCAGAAGAGATGTTCCTGGACAGAGATTTGTATCCTGAGCATTTCTGAAGCTGAATTATAACATGTGAACTGCTTTAACAATCCCCATGATCTTGAGTACTGTCTGTGAGTTCTCTGGAGTCTTCCTGGTGAATTGTGAAACCGAGCGGAGGAGTCAGGGGTACGGTGGGAGGGACGGTTACAGTTCTAACTGGTAGAGAAGATTGGAGGGGGGCAAGACTGACCTCCAGCACATCAGACTCAACCTTGGACTGAGGCTGACGTTGATTCTCTTGCCCCCTGGTGAAGTCAGAGGAGACCCCCCCTCCCCCACCATGTGTACGTCCTCTCTTCCATTTTATAGTTTCTTTCTTTTTAGATATCTGGCCTGTTACTTTTTATGACAATGTGCATCATCTGTATTTTAGCCACCCGAACCCTAGGAATAAATGCCAAAACGTCCTGAATTCTTCACAACCACAAATAACACTGGGATGAGTATACTTGCACATGTCACTGAATGACCCAGGTTAAAAAAGGAGACATTTTCAATCGTTTTGTGTGTGTGCGTGTGTGTGTGTGTGTGTGTGAATTGGGTGAAGGCTTATAGAGCAGACTATTTTACATTCAATAATTCATAAACACTTATTTTATCTCATTCATTGCAATTCCCACAATGTAACATCACTTATCACCCTTCCTTCCTATATCCACAGTTTTCATTCATCTTTCTTTCCTTGTCCTTGAGTAGATGGTGCCCTTGGAATTTCAAATAGCTGTTTGCTCTAAGGAGTACATACTCCCCTAGTGTCCCTGCTCCTCTTATGGACTCGTCTGCTGTTTGCTTGAAACTTGAGCCAAGGGGGGTGACTAACGGCCCTAAGATTCCAGGGTTTCACCTCTATTCGGCCAGTGAGAATGATCTCTTTGACGACATTGGTTTGGGGTCTACGTGGTTCCTCTGCTCTATCCAGGCTGGTCTAATGTGCCTTTCAGAGAAGTTGGTAGTCACGCCTGGCCCTTCTGGACTGTAGGTCATGGAAACTGATGGTTGAGAGGTCTCTGAGATTATTGGGCTAATTGTTTCTATGTGTCTTTAGTTTTCATCACCCTTCTTTCCTCCACACACAGAGAAACAGTAACTGACCCCATGGCTTCCCATGGGCTTCTCAGACCTCAATCAGCACTCACCAAGGAACTTTGGTCCTAAGTCTGGCCTGGTTGAAAATTTGAAATGTGGATAATGTCTATAATCAGGAACAGAATTGCTAGTTAGAGTATATGGACAGTGCTGATATGAAATATTTCTTATCTGAATGTTAAATAACCAAATTCCCTCATCATTGCTCCCATTCCCCAAAATCCTTCACCAAGACTATTGTGAACAATGTGCCATACAGCAATTCAAAGGTTAATGATTGGCCCAACTAGAACTGCCAGTTCATTCTAGCAGCTGCTAAATAGTTTGAGTATCATCCTTGTATTCTGGTTGTATATAAACTTAATTATCTCAGTTCTCACTTCCCCACAGAGCAGCCAAAAAATATACTGAAAAACATTAGCTTCAGAGTTCAGCTCACTTCCTGCCCTATCTTTTAGGAATTCACATTCCCATGTGTATTACCAAGGTCATATTCTGCCCAATCTTGTCCAAGGACCTGGGAGTCAGCAAACTGTGACCACTCTTCTGATATCAGGGCCAACAGCAGAGGCAGCTGTCCAGCAAGAGAAATGAATGAAACTCAGCTTCCTGAATTATAACTTAGCTCCATCTTTCGCTTGCTCTCTGACTTTGAATATATCTTAAAAAAAAAAACTCACTCTCCTCATTTGCTAAAATCCTCCCACACAGGGTAGGTGTACAATGACACAGTACAGAGCAAAATACCAGAAACCAAACCAAATCAATCCTACTCATGGCAAACGCAGACATGTGAGAGAAGAACTGAGCCTATAGTGTTTTGATGGCTGATATTTCAATAAAGTAGAGTAAAAAGATGGCCTCTGGAGAGACTCAAAACACCAGCTTCTTGGCTCATAGTTTATCACTTAATTCTGTATATGTGCCACTTAGGGACGATGAAGAGAGAAGAAATGACTCTTTGTTATCAAACTCCTAATATGTGGCATAAAGTGCTATCAAAGACAGCTGAAAGCACACAAACAGGTGAAGACAAAATAGATGACTAGAGCCTGCTAAAAATTAAGATGTATACATCAAAATATTTCACAGCAAGAGTTAAAAGAATCCACAGACTGGGGGACAAATTTGGCTATCATGTGTCAGACAAAGAACTAATCTTTAAGATTTATAGAAGGATTAAACACCCTGACAATAAAAATACAAATAGTCGAATCCAGAAATGAGCAGAGGCTATGTACAGATACTTCACCAAAGAAGACATTCAGATGGCCAAGAAACCTATAAAAAGATGTTTCCAATCATTACATATTATGTCACCCCAGCATTCATAACAACAAGGGTGTGGAGACACTGTAACTCTCATACACTGTTTGTAGGATTATAAAGTAGTGCAACAATTATGGAAAATTTTATCCTGCTTCCTTAAAAAGTTGGAAATAGAAATAACCACCACATAATCCATCAATCCAGGACTTGGTGCATATTCTAAAAAATAAGTACTCCAAACCAAGTAGATAGATGCAAACCCGTGTTAAACACAGCACCGATCACAGTAGCAGATGATGGAAATAAGCAAAATGCTCATCCAGGAAGGGATGGGTAGACAAACTCTGGTACACACACACACAATAGGATACTCAGCAACGTTGGAGAATGATGATTGTGTGAAACACCTCAAAACATGAATGAACTTGGAAGACCTTGTGATCTGTGAAAGAAGTCTTTAACTATAGAATAACTATTGTATGAGACCCCTGTTGTAAAAATTCACATACAAAAAGGTCATCACCCCCAGAGAAGCATTCTTTGAATGCCTACCAGGGGTGGGAGGACGGACACATGGTATATCCACTTGGATAAAGGAGAAGGCGATAGACCTTAAGAGAGAGATCAGCAAAAGGTTCCACAGGCAGTAAAAAAGGACAAGAAAAAGTGCAAAAAGGAAAGGAAACGGAGGTAAATAATGTTAAGTTCATGATTTTGCAACATGCATGAATAAATTTGTGAATACAATCTCTGAGTGAATTTTGAACTACTGACGATGCAGATCACAGCTCAACATGTTACCATGACTCACCAAGGCCTGTGTAGTATATGAAGACCTGGTAGTGTAGTGGTTATGTGTTAGGCTGTGATCCACATGGTTGGCAGTTCGAATCCACCAGCAGCTCAGAAGAAAGGCTGGGTTTTCTACTCCTAGACACAGTTATAATCTCAGAAACTCACAGGAGGTTGCTATGAGTCAGTGCTAATGAGTTTAGAGAAATTCTTTACAGGGAATAGAAAGTCTCACGTATTTGCACAAGAAGGGTTGGTGCTTGTGAACTGCTGATCTTACAGTTAGTAACCCAACTGGGCCTAAAAACTCTTTATCCACCCTCTAAGATTCAATTCATATAATTAATGCTCTATTTCTGCCCTGGAGAAATAAGGATGAAAAAATATGAATGTATCAAACAATTAGTTCAATGGATGAATGGGCCAAATGAACATCTGTCTACATCATCCTGCGACCAGAACTGACAATGCCCAGTTACCACTTCCAGCTGTTTTATAAGGAATCACATCAGAAGGTCCTGGGTGTAGTTGGGCGAAGCTTGGACCAAAATTCAAAATCATTTTTTCTAAAGATCAGACTTGTTAAAGACTAGTGCAAGTTTTGAGACTATGGCCCTTAGGCACCCTTCAGGTCTGAAAATAAACTCACCGGCATGTCTCCATTCTTTGCTGCTAGATCTCTTGAGGAAATAATAACATGAGTTAGGTACACAAATCTTGGAATAATCAACGATGCGAGATGAAAATGGCAACATTTATTCAAGAACAAAGTTCAAAAGGTTAGGAAAGGAGAAGAAATGGAAACAGGAGATAAAGGGAGAAAGAGGGTTTCATGGTAATTACATTGTGGGAATTGCAAATCCGTGATATACAACAAACTGTACACAGATATTTGAAAGGATCCATCTGACCTGTAAACCTTCACCTAATTTACAATGAAAAATTGGGGGGGGGGGTTCTTGTTTTGTTTTGTGTAAGCAAGAGAGAATTACCCACATAATAGAGCCTTCCAGTTGACATTTCATTTTTATCCCTCTTTTATCTCAGAACTCCAAGTTTTACAGGACAATCATGTGTCCAACAAAATCACTGCTTCTCAATTCTTGCAGCGGAGAAGACCATGCCACGGCCTCTCTTTTAAAAGAGGGTACATGCATCTCCCCGTCCTTCATCCAAACAAAAATGTTGGTGAGAGCCTTACAATGCTAGCAACCATCGGGGGCAATGAGAACAAGGGGCAGAGTGCGAGCTAAATGCAAGCTGGAGCCCCCATGGATCCAAGGAGCTGTTGCACCCAGGCTATAAACTGCCCATTGCCGCACTGTTTGTACCAGAGACCATGGCCATGGAGGATGCAAAAATCAACAGCACACACATTCACAATTGTATTTTGTTCCTAACAGTCTCATGAGATCTTCTAAAACAGTGGTTCTCAACCTTACTAAGACCATGACCCTTTAATACAGTTCCTCACATTGTGGTGATGCCCCCCAACTATAAAATTATTTTTGGTGGCTACTTCATAACTGTAATTTTGCTACTGTTATGAATCAGGTGACCCCTGTGAAAGAGTTGTACTATCCCCAAAGCGGTCACAACCCATAGGTTGAGAACTGCTGTTCTAAAATGTAAACGTTTCAAGGGGACATGGGGTTGTTTGTTTGTTTGTTTGTTTGTTTTGTTAACTTAGCTTCAGAAATGCCAAGTTACATGGTGGCTCTGAGCATTGCACATATTGTCCTCAATACCATTAGGTGATCCAAATCAATGTTCAGGCTGAATTTTTTTTAAGACTTACAAGTACAGAAAATTTGACCTTCATCTGAAATAGTAGACATATTCTAAGGACAGTAAATCAGCGATAAGAGGACTTGGATTCACACTTACCCAAATCTAAATATGATAATACACACACTCCCCTGCATGGAAGTACCTGTGCTCTCAGGCCACATAGACACATCATCCGTACTCATAAACCAAACTCAGTGTCGTGGAGCTGATGTGGCTCAGCCTTACTCTGAGTCACTACTGGTGGTTTCACATCATAGACTATGTGCATCACAGTCCCGTGTGCAACCGTGACATCAGCAGGCCAGGAACACACACAGACACCTTCATTGCCATACCCAAGGGTAGACTCCGAAGGTTGGCAAGATCCCCTGCAATAGGAAAGTCCCGAGATTTCCTCTTCCTAGAACACTAAGATATGAATAATTGTTTCCCATAACCTTCCATACCAGGCTGGAAGTGAGATATTGAGTCATACGGAGTGAGAAAGAGAAAAGTATAAGCAGAGCCTCCGAGATCAATCTCTGTCCATGAGAGTGAACTCCTGGAGACATAGCAAGGGGGCATTACCTCTCTACACACCGCTAGAGTGCAAAGTCAAACAGAGACACTGGTGATGAGTCAAAGACCATTCAGACATCGTGATGCCTCAGTTTTCTGTCGCATATGCCCGTGAAGGTGCAAATTATCTCTGTAACCCTCTGTCCTTCTCCTTCACGGGATGATTTTCTAGAGCTATTTATCAATTGATTCAATCCCTGCCTCTAAATGCTGATGTGGCCTAGCACTTGACCGGTAACTCATCACAGTCCTCAGTGTGCTTGGGCTGCCCATTGCGTTTTGACTTTGGGAAATGCAAAGACCAAGAAAATCCAGTCTCTGCCTTTAAGAAGTATGTCATCTTTAAGATAATCAACTCAGAAATAAATACTGAGAGTCAACTGCTTTAAAATGTCTGGATAATTACAGCAGTTAATATAAATTTAAAATGCTTTTTAGTATTTTTAGAAACTTACTTGGAAATTTCTCATCCATATATTGTGAGTGATAACTTCTGCTTTCTGTAACTTAGGGATGATTAAGCCACCTCACAGATTATTTAGGGACCTGTTTTGCTCAAGGCAACTTTAAATCAATTCTGGTTTATTCAACATGTTCCACAAAATTCTGGCCAAATCTCTGTTCCATAAGCCCTGAACAGTTTCTGTGTCACCTATTCCCTTTATCTCAACCTCCACAGATACTTTATCCTGAGAACATCCAGACTAAGAAACTCATTGACATTGATTCAATATTGACTCAGAGATATCCTATAAAACAGACCACTGCTGTCCTTGGAGCTTCAGAGACTGCAACTATTGGTGGGAATCCCTATTTTTGTCATACTCGTGAGAAGATAGGACCCACACAAACATACTCCCTCGATTTCCATTGTTTTCACCTTCAAGGTTCTCTCAGGCTTCATGCACCTTTCTTTACACTCCTTTGATGAAGGTTGCTTATATCTGTGGTAGTTACACAGCCTGTTGCTAATTTGAGACTATTCAGAGTAGTGAAGGGGTGGAGTTTAGCCTATCATCCAGACTTACAGCTAACATTGAACTCATGGGCTTGATCTGGGTGGGGATGTTTTATTGATATATAATTACTTCTTGAAATAAAACTCTCTCTAACACACATTTGAGCCTCCCTGGATTTGTTTCTCTAGTCAACTAATACGATATTCAAGCACGTAGTACAAGCAAGAGAGCCGAGGCTACATAGAGAGGCTTCATAAAGAATTATGCTGAAGTAACTCATTACAACCCCAGAATTTCCTTTATGGAATGCACTGCATAATGGAAATTGCAGTGATCACAGCTGTTCCAGGCTCTACCATTCCCTGATTCTATGACTCAACATTTATTCATTAAATGAATATTTGAAAGTCTAATGTGTGCAGCGTATATGAAACAAAACTACAATTGAAACATTGTAAAGCAGGGGTGATAATAATACACATGAATCCAAGGTCACAGGGGAGATGTAGCAGGGAACCAATGGTTCTCAGCATCAGGGGCCTCCATGGATCCACTTCTGGAAACGGTTGCAGCATGTCCGTGAAGTCCCAACATGGAAGAGAAGCGCAAAGTGGCCAAGAGAAATCATCTCTGTTCAATCCTATATGAAAGGCCCCACTCCCCAAGATACCACTTGATTTACAGATTGGATTCAATCTGAGTCAGGCGACTCAAATTGACAAGGTATCTAACTACCAGCAGACCTATATTATAAAAAGTTAAAAAGTAGATTCACACACAAGAAAAATATTCTTGATGGTTATCACTGATGCAAGGGAAAAGCATTAGCTACATAGTAACCATGTGAGTTTGGGTGAAGGGAAAGGCAATATGCAGACCACGCAGCATCAGCACAACATGACCAAGGCAGAGAGAAAGCCACCCAAGAGTAAAGAACAATCATAGTCAATTCTGTAACATACAATTCTGCAATGCGAATACAAACCAGATGTGAATGGACACACATGCAGATCTGCTAAATAGATCGGAGAAGGGAGGGAATGGTATGGGGTGCATCTGACCTCCTCTGGGGACAGGATGGAGAGTAATTCAGTTTCACACCCACCCCAGGCTAACTGCCCCAAGGCAGAGGTCACATGTGCACCGCCCCCGCCTTGGTTTTCATTATTCTGACACAAGCCATCCCTTCTACAGTACTCTAGTTTTTTGCTGGTTTCAATAATCCATTGCAATGTCATGCTGAGCTCATTCACAATATCTGTGGTTGTGAGGATTGGTGAGGAGAGCTAACAGATTTCAGAATAACAAGATGGAAACCACCTCAATGCCTATCAGTGGAAGCAAGGGTAAGTAAACTTTGGTACATACACAGAGAGGAATACTAGTCAAATACTAAAGAATAAGGAAACGATAAAACACTTTTGACATGGATAGATCTGGCATGCATTATGCTGAATGAAGTCAGTCGATCACAAAAAGGCAAATATTACATGAGACCATTGTTATCAAACAAAATCAAGATAAAGGTTTTAGTTTTTCCTCCTGAAAAGAAACATCATGGATACATTTCTATTACCCTCACCCTCTTCTTCACCATGTTGGCAGGCACTTCTCTCTGGTCCCCCGCCTCTCAGTCATCTAGTCCCTTGGCCTCTGTCTCCATGGCCAGGAAGCCCACCCGCCACTATGCCTTGAAGCTTCCTGACTTCACAGTGATTCCCCTGCTCTGTCTCATGGTCTCTGTGCCACAGCCTGGGTTGCCTCTGGGGCCTCAGCCACCTCTGCCACGTTAGGCAGAAATCTCTCACAAGCTCCTGCTGGTGGCTTTATACTGTGAGTATATGGGGGGGAAATGTACACCCAGAATCCAGAATAAAACTGTCAAGTTTTATGATCTGTTCTATTTGCCAGGAGTAGTTTGAGGTTTTTAGCTTTGAGTGTTTTTTTTTCTACTCTACCTTTTCACTAAATATTTAGTACTTTACAAAACCAATAATTACAGTCCATATTCTTTGACTCTATCAAGTTCTTCAGAGCAAAAGAAAGGTGGACCTTGGAGAATGCATTTTCTGCAGGAAAAGAAGGCAATATAACCTCATCGAAATGAAGACCCACGTTTGGCTAGTCAACCATTTGGTTGGTGACAAACCTGCCAAAATTCACGGCCATCGACTCCATGCAGGCTCTTGGAAAGCCTAGAGGACCGAGCCCAACTCCACTGGGAATGTGAGGACTCTAACACTATTTACAGGCTCTTGGAAAGCCTAGAGGACAGGGCTGAACTCCCCTGGGAGTGTGAGGACTCTAACTATTTACAGGATTGGAAAGCCCCTTCCTTTTCCCACGGGGTTGCTGACATTTTCCCTCTGAAGACGTTGTTGTTCACAGCCCAGCGGGTCGGCACCAGGTGCCCAGCTTCTCCGTATCCTCAGCAGTGAGGCAAATCCAGGGGACGTGGGTGAAGGTCATTTGTCAGAACTTTCATCACCGTGGCTGTGGCTCCAGGTGATTTGTTGCTGCTCTTGTTTCTCAACCATCCAGAATGCTCTTGGTTCTCAACCCATTCCACGCGTGACCTTCCGGGCTTTTATAAGCTCCCCAAGCTCTTGAGAAGTTACCATGTGATTAAATGTACCAGAGTCACTCCCATGTACTTGTAAGCAAGCACTCCATCTTCTTCCACTAAAGAGCCCTCTCCCCACTTCTCTCCCTCCTTTACTGTCGACATCTCTGAATTGTCTCAAAGAGCTTTGTGCCAAGCTTTCTTGCTTTCTGATTGTGTGTAGGACCAGGTGATGTAATGGGTGACTGCTTTGGGTGTCTCCCCCTCCTCAGTGATATTCCCAGGCTGCCAAGAATACTACCCTCTTTAGAAGGCCCATGTTTTCATCATGATGTGGCTTCCTGTTGCGAATGCTGGTATTGGAGATAGCCAGCAGAGGAATAATGGCCGTTAAAATTAATTTAACCAAGGAAGCAGGCAGTATGTCCAGAGAAATCACCAGTTGCAGAAACAATGTCTTGATAGCAGATACAGGCAGGAGAAAGACAGAGGACATGAGGTTGTAAGCTAACTTGTGAAACCTATAAAGTCTGAACCCAGCTATTTTCGGTTTCTCAAACTTCCTCCCCCTCAAAGACTGGGTTCCATTGCATTAAGAGCTATACACAGCAAGGACACTGGGACCACTAGGTGAACTAAAATGGTGGCTTCAGCACTGATCTAGGATTCAAACTAAGAATACAGGAGCTATACACATGCCCAGAGGAGCCCTGGTGATGTGGTGATTACGCCTTGCACTGTTAACCAATAGGCCAGCACCTCAAAACCGTCAGTCTCTGCCAGAGATTGATGGGACTTTCTACTCCCATAAGAAATTTCAGCCTCAGAAACTCACAGTCCATCTCTCTTCTACTGGGTGACTATGAGAGTGAGTTTACTTCGTTGAGTTTGGCTCGTACCCAACTGGTTATGCCAAGTGTCTCAGGCACTCTCGCTACAGACTCCATTTTGAATTTTTGAACTCCCATCTTGTTCAATGCTGTGTGCAGCCACTAGAGGAGAAAAAAAAAGAGGGGGCAGAAAAGGACAAAAAACCGCAGGCCTGCACAAACCTCCCAAACCATACCTTGCCCTGAGAAATACAACCGATTCTTGACAAATGAACGACTGTACAAACACTGTTTACTTGTAAGCATGGAGAGACTGCTGCCTAACACATGTCTCCCTTGCAGGTACTTATGGAGACACCGGGGTTTGGGGCAGGCATCTCCTGCAGGTTTCAATCGTTTCATATTCGCCTCTTCACACTTCTGGTCCTCTAATCCTATTGTCCTTGCCTGTCTCCAGGAAGAGAGGGCTGATCCTTTGGGCACTTATCAGCAGACTTGAAAGAACTTTGTAACTTATCTTAATGAATAACTGTCCCCCAAGCATTTTGCATTTGCATTACACCTTGTAAACTCTCTTAATAAATCCTGAGATAGTTATTGGGGGAATATATTTATAGGATTAAGGTGTGTTACCTAACTGGAATTGTTAGGATAAAGAATTGTGTACAGGTAGCAAGTTGGCAAGGGGTGGATTGAGATAGTTTGTTTTGCCAACCTGGCCAAAGAATACATGTGGGATCATTTGAAGGAAGGACAGAAAAAAGGCTCAGTAAACCTCGTCTTTCAACTTCTCAGGTCTCTTGCTTTCTGATGATCGGGCCAGGGTGCAGCTGACTTACCCAGTTCCCTGCTTCAGCTGGCAAGACTCGCTTCCTACAAGTCAACCCTGAGGAGAAGCCACATTGGATGGTGGAGCAGCCCTGTGGAGACCCATGCCAGCACTGAGGTGCTCACCCATTCACTGATTGAGCTTTCTCCCTGTAGTCAGAGTCATTGTGAGTGTTGTGTGAGATGGAGGAGGATTTTGTGGATTGGTGGCAGACATGTATCAATTCTTCCTTACATAAAACTCTCTTATACCTATGAGTTTCTATGGATTTGTTTCTCTAATGTACCCAGACTAACACAAACCTTTTGACTAGGAATATTGTCTCTGGGTTCTGTGTAGCCATTGCAATGGATATAAGAACATAGATAGAAAGAATAAAAGTTCAGAAAGCACAATGTCAATAAGGCAATGTCATTGGAGGTTAGGTCCTTTACCTCATTACTACTGAGACAAAAAGGGGAACTGTAACATAACAAAGAAATGAGGGCAGGGTGTTAATGATGTTCTGTGAAGATTGCCCTGGGTCCAAGAAGAGCTGGAAGAATCTAGGCCAGTGGTTCTCAATCTGTGAGTCATAAGTCCATTGGGGGCCAAAAGACCCTTTCACAAGGGTTGTCCAATTTGTAACAGTAGCAAAATGACAGTTATGAAGTAGCAACAAAAATAATTTTTATGGTTGGGGGGTCACCACAACAGGAGGAACTGTGTTAAAGGTCCGTGGCATTAAGAAGGTTGAGAACACTGATCTAGGCTCTTCCCCAGGGCCAACAGACTCTCATCCTAGAACCAGTGCCCTGAATTCAGATTTCTGGGCTTTCTGCCTCTGTAAACAGCTTTAGTCTCAGAAATCCACATCTAATGGAGTCATGGTGAGTGTTCCCTAAACTAGGAAAATACCCATTTTTTTAACCTTTAATATGACCAGACATCCCACTTTTTAACAATTTAACAATGTCCCGTGGCATTTTAAAATTAAAACAAATATATTACAATACTATTTTTGCATTCTATGAAAATGTTTGTTGCTCCATATAGACCGAATTTTTAATCAAGGAGCCCACCCACCCCCACCCCCCACACAGCCCTCCCCCCCTCAACCCTGTCAATGGTGTCCCGCTTAAAATCTGGTCACTTTACTTTAAAACCTCAGCAAATAGATTCTTTAGTAAGAAATCTACGATATCAGAGTGCTACCAGAGAGCTAATTTAGTATGGATAAGGATGTAAATAATAACCTACTTGATTACTAAAAGACAGCTGTGGTGGAGTGGGTTACACACCGTACTGCTAAGTTCATCGTTCCAGCCCACCAGCCCCTTGGAGGGGGCTTTTCCTCTCAGAGTTACAGTCTCAGTTACAGTCACAGGGGTGGCTCTTCTCAGTTGTACAGGGTCACTGAATCAGAAGTGACTCTGTGGCACTGAGTTTGTTTGCGTTTAGTTCTGTTAATAAAAGCTCCACCTGTTAATGACTATGGAACCTTGATTTTCGATGAGTTCCAGCTGGCCAATATCACAAATTCTCGACCTCATCTTTCTCTTCATATCACTACCACACACACACACACACACACACACACACACACACACACAAGCCTTTGAAGAAGGTAGGCATCACTATATAATATAAAAGGTCTGCAAGGTCATCAAAGGTCGATGTGACATCCTGCCTCTCCATTCCACTAGAGTACTGACCACCTTCTCTCCAGGGCCCATTGGTTCTGAACAAGACAAGAGGTTCATATTTCCATCTATTCCTTGCTCCGGCAGGCATCAGGACCCATTTGTTGACAGATGAGAAACCTGTCATCTTTGTTTGTTTATTTACTCGTTATTGGTTCACTTTATTTATTCAGCTCTCTGTATACCTTGGTGATTCCAGGTTCCTTAGTGCAAGAAGAAACCCTTTCCAGATCCCAGCACACAGATTTAGAAAAGTGCCACATATTTCTGAGGGATGTAAGAGAATTCATACTTGTGAAAGAAGAGCTTGCACTGAGAGAGTTGTTTTTAACTGCCTCCAATTCCTGGTAGATCAGATAAAGCTTACATGTCCTGCAAAACAGATCATCATCTGAAGCATTCTTTCCACGAGGAGCTAGAAGAGGACTGGTGTTTGGAGAAGATCAAACTGATAATCATCTCCATCTGCAACAGCATACTGGGGGGGGGGGGAAGAAAAGTAAGGCTTTATTCCTTGATTATGAACTTATCTAGTAATAGATTTAAAATTTAACACACACACACACACCAAGAAACTAGTCACCCACAAACAAAATGTTATGATTTGATTTTATGTCAACTGGATGATAACCAGTGTGAAGGTAGAGGTAGAGTTCAACCTATCGTTCACAACCTGATGATGTCTCCTTAGGGGTGTGGCCTTGTAAAACAGCTTCTCCCTGGTCTCTCTTCACCTTCCCGCAGGCCTGAATTGCACATGGAGAGCTTTGGTGCCCTGCCTTGTTCCTGAGGACCTTGGATCCATGTGATTCAGCACCCACTGGTCTGTGATCCCCCTGTTCCCCACTTCAGCTTCCCGCTTCCTTTATCAGCAACTAGGTGATCTGAAGAGGGCTCCTGCAAGGATTTAACTCATGAACTTGGGTTGGGCTGCCTTCTTGATAGAGAATTATTTCTTGATATGAGTTTCTTCAATATATGAGAGTCACTGATTTTATTTTTCCAGAAAGGAAAATGATGGGCTACCACACTAAGTACTCCAAACTGGTGGTCAGTCATTTTTAACCTATTCACCTTTGTTTTGGTTCCAACTCAAAGACCCGCTATAGGACACACTGCCCAGGTGTGCACCATCTTCATAAGTGTTCTATTTGAGCCTATTGTTACAGCCCCTGGGTCACTCGACCTGATTGAGGGTCTTCCTCTTTTTCATTACTTTCCTACTTTACCAAGTGTGAAGTCATTTTCCGGGGACTGGTCTCTCGGGTAATATGTCCAGAGAACATGAGACAAAGACTCACCCTTCTGAATTCTAAGGACCATTCCAGCTGCACTTCTTCCAAGACAGGTGTGTTCTTTTACAGTCCATTGTGCCCTGATTATTCTTTGCCAGCCCTACTTACCTGTGTATTTGATAGCTCATCACTCACACATATTTTAATTTTAAGATCCTTTTCATTGCCAGAGAGTAGGAATGCACATGAAATTTAAGATTTGCATATAATGTCATATACATTCCCAGCTAAAGGCGAAAGCAAAAGACTCTGGAATGTGCCATTGCTAGTGGAACCAGAGCTATAACTTGGAGAAAATGCACAGTGGGAAGGCCTCAATAAGCCTTCCCAAGAGAAGCTATCAAGAGCTTCTGTGTTGCTGGAGGGAATGAGTCTATGGTAGCTCAGTACCACAGTTTCAGTGAAAGTCAAGATCCTTTTGTGCGTGTTCTACATCCTACTCTGGTCAGTAGCAACTGAGGTCTTCGAGGTTCATAAGTGGCTAGCTAAGGCGCTGCTTCTGTCTCTCCCAGTTTAGAGGGGGAAAGGTTGAAGAAAATTGCAGATAAATGGAAACTCCTCACCCAAAGAAATCATGGTCCATGCAGACCTCTGTCTCCCAGTCCTAAAGTGGGAAGAAACCAATGGTGCCCAGCTATCACTGCCAACAGCTCTAAAAAGGATCACGGGAAAAGTTCTTGGATATGAAGGGAGAAAAATGTGGAACAAAACTAAAACTTGTTTAAGGAGAAGACCGGATATGCTGGTCACATAGAGACAGGATGGTCCTCAGTCACTCTCCAGGTCTGAACATTCACTCACATCCTTGACTCAATTTCCAGTCAAATACTAGTCAGGTCTATATGGGGAACTATAACACTAGGACAATTTGTATTCCTTAGAATAATCGATAATCTGGAATCAAAAGGGCAGAACTTACCAAAGGACAAAGTCCAGGAAGGTTTGGAAAGAGGGAGCAATGGGTTTGGGACACACAGGAAGGAAGTGGGATGAGTGTTGCGACACTGTGGGAACTGCAATCAATGAACAGAAACAAAGTATAAACTATGGGGTGGATGAGGTATTTGTTCTCTAGACCTTTGCCCAATTCACAAAAAAAGTTTTTAAAAGGGGAGAACCTGCCACGTGTCAACCAGAGAACAGAGTGACTGTGCCCAGAAGGAGGAGAGTGCTGCGCTGCCCAGTCTCATGCCTGGTCTCTCATAAGTGCTCACACCCTACTGGGAAAGGATGCTTTTGTTCTTCACTGAACAACTTTGTGTTCACTGGCATGGTGTTGGTAGTGCATGCCCAGCCACGGTTAGACACTTTCTTCCCTAGAACTCTATGAAGATAGCATAGGCTACCCACCCCCGCCAGGGAGCCAGTTAGGAATCTTCTGCCAGCATGCCTCTGCCCTATGTCTGTTCCAACACACTTTTGGACTCAAGAATGGGACAAGGAAGAGGATGAAGAGAAAGGAAAAGGAGGGAAAAGGCCCTGTCCCCCTCACTCCAAGTCTTAAGTTGCATAGACGGAATTGTGTCTAAAGAAAAGACAAGCTGAAATAGTAATCTTTGATTCCCTAAGAACAGGACATGATGTAGACAGTCTTTGAAGATATTATCAGTTGGGTCAGGCTGGGGCCTATTCCAATAGAACGAGTGTCCTTATGAAAAGAGAAAACTCACCAACAGAGAGGAACGGGGCCTTAGGCTACCCTGGACTTGGCAGCAGCAAGTCAAGGAATGCCTGCAGTCACCAGAATAGACCCATGTCCTCTCCGACAGGTTCAAAGGGTCTAAGACACAAAGTTACAATGTTAGATCGCATGTGAGTTTGGCATTTTAATGGGACTGGACTCATTTTAACACAGGAGAACAGCCAGAAAACACGCAATTTGCTCAAGGGGTGTGTAGGCGGAGGGTCCATTGCTGCGTTTCCATTAGGAGTGGTCAGGAGTAAGTGGTTTTGTGTCAAGCTAGAAGCCCTGTAGGTGCCGTCAGTAAGACTTTGGCTGATAAGTTAAGGTCCGTGGTTGGTACCACAGCCACCCCATAGGGGAAAGATGCGTTGTCTGCTGCCATCACGATGCATACTATGTGGAGGCAACAACGAACATCTTCCTGATTTCTTCTTCCGTGTGAGTTTCGCTACTGTTGTTGTGCTGTGTTTGGGGTGTTCCTTCATTTTGCGCTCTCAAACCCGGCTAAGGAATTACCCTGGGAGGGTCAGAAGTCTCATCGCTGTGGGTCTTGATGCTGAATTATTTCTTTCCAAAGGGGCTAAAACTGAAGCCCACTGGTCTAAAAATTTCTCCACTCACTGAAAAATTCAAACACAACAATTAACTATGTCCTTTTGTTCAGATAAGTTATTCCAATTTAAAAGAGAGAAAAACCCTATGGGGCCAGTCTTTTCCTGGCCTCCCAAGGAGCTAAGAGTTGAAGTTGAAGGGCAATAGTTGTGTTGTTGTTGATGATGCTGTTGTTGTTTGTGCCCCCAGGGAATATAGGGTTCTCAGAAAACCAATTCCATTTGTATTCTCACAGGACCTCAGTTGGTGCTAAGTCACAGATCTCTCCAAAGCAAGCACTTTCATGTCCTTAGACTCTTGACCCTGCCTTCCCTGTGGCTTTTGGGTAGTCTTGGGTTAATTGCTCCTTTCTGGGGGCTCGAGCTCACTGCCTCTTAAGGCGGTGAGTGGATGGGATGGATTCTTGTCTGTCGTATGTCTAACACTTCCCCTGTGCATTCAGTGCACATGCACTCTCTGCAGGAGCCTGTGTGAGTCATCACTGAGCTGAGCACACATCTTCAGTGAATTCCACAATCAAGAGAGCAAAGCAGAGGAAGGCAGCAGGGCCAAAATGCTTAGAAGGGGAATTCGCAGTAGGTTCCCTATGCTCCAAGCCCCAGGGGGGTTGAGTCAGTCTGTGGGGAGATATAAACTTCACTGCGTTACAATTTTCCAGAGAAATTCTTTTGCAAGGAACACCCAAGGCTATATTTATTGGCCAACATAATCCTTAAGGGTCTACAAAATACAGCTGTTAGTTAAATGCAGCAATGAGCTAAGAATGGTTTGCCATGTTCAGGTGCTTGAGAAATCAAAAGGATAATATTCACAGCACCTGAAAACTAGGTGAAATTCAACTTCGAGCATGCATAAATAAAGTTCTAATTGGAACACAGCTACAGCCTGGTAATATTTATTATTTATGTGGGGGTTCACAGTACTATGGTGGGCTGTCCCCTTTACATTCACCCACAAACATTTTTTCATCTGGCTTTTAAAGAAAGAACTCCTGGGTGGTATGAACAATGGATACATTCGGCTCTTTGACTTCAGATTGGAGGTTTGAATGCACGCATGTAGAAAGTCCTGCAGAAGAAAGGCCTATCTTGATAACCCCCCCCCAAAAAAATAAGCGTTTAAGAATCTTCAAGAGGGAGATGAGGTGGAGGGAAGGGTGTGAGATATTGGGAAGTTACTTTTTAAGTTGCCTAGGTTGTCGAGTACAAGACGGGGATCTGAACGTGTGAACTCTGTGCAGTCTAGTCCGACTTTGACATGCGTAGGGCCCCCGTGGGCCAGACTCGATTTCTGGGCAGCTAGTTAACTGCCTTACAGGAAAAGTTTGCAGACTCTGGCTCCAAGGTCATCAGCAGCTTGTGAAAGAAGTACTTCTTCAGATCCCCCCAAACTCCCAGTGTTTGGGCTGAAAGTGTTCTTACACCCTGCGTGAGGGAGAGGGAGGACACTGGGGGAGAAAGGTTAGAACTGTCTCCTCTGCAGCCAGGGTAGCTCCCACGTTCTCCTGCTCTGCATCTGGCTTTTAAAGAAAGAACTCCTGGGTGGTATGAACAATGGATACATTCGGCTCTTTGACTTCAGATTGGAGGTTTGAATGCACGCATGTAGAAAGTCCTGCAGAAGAAAGGCCTATCTTGATAACCCCCCCCCAAAAAAAAAAATAAGTGGTTGAGAATCTTCAAGAGGGAGATGGGGTGGAGGGAAGGGTGTGAGATATGTCTTTCCTCTGCTCAGTGCCACTCAGCCCTCCCTCGGATAAGCAGCTCACTAGCGTGGCTCCCTAGTGAAGAAGGAAAATTGAAAGCAAGTACGGTTTATAGATCAGTCCCAATAATATATCTGAAGAGGATTATTTGTTTTTGTTTCCTATCATCCATTTAACCAGATCCTGCCAAGCCTCTCTTGCCCCAGAGGATGCTGGGGACCAATGCTATAAATACTCAGAAGCTGTTGGGACTTTTAACAAGTCCAACTTGGTAGAAATGTTTGGTCTTATAAGTGACAAAGACATCCCACTTTTGAACAATTTAACGACATCCCATGGCATTTTAAAATTAAAATAACTATATTGCAATGCTATTTTTGCATCCTATGAAAATTTTTGTTGCTCCATATAGACCATACTTTTAATCAAGAATGCCCCTCACATACACACACACCCCACCCCCGGTCGATGGTGTCAAGCTTAAAATCTGGTCACTTTATCTTATAGTCAAGTGAAAGCTTCCACTTTCCTTGATGCAGGCTGGTCTTGTGGTTTAAGGGAGATGACATCTAAAGACAGGCCTGCCTGGCTTGCTCCTCCCCATCCAACACTTGGCCAACATAGAGGAGCAGCTTGTTCAGTTTATACCTTCCCCCCACCCCTTGAGATCTTGCTTTTACTGGATTGGTGACTGCTGTGGTCCTGTAGCCAGGGCTGCTTCGGTCACCACCAACTGCCTGATTTGTTGTTGGGAGAAGGAGATGGGC